>JAQFVV010013330.1:0-155857 GCA_028023455.1 Epiperipatus broadwayi
ACCTCGTTACTCTCGGAATTCGAGCTCAGAGTAGAAATTTGCAATCGACTCTCTTCAGGCATTTCCACAAATATCCCATAGAAATAATAAATTTAATATAAGCTATATATAACTTCTTTATAAATATTAAATCACTAAGTTGATTTAACATATATATGCATGAGTATGTATATTTATAAATATTGGTTTTATAAAACGACTAAATAAAATAAACAAACGAGACCTGTTTAATTTTGAAATCAAGTTTAACACATTTTAATCAGTAATAAAAAACAAAATATTATCACATAAAAACATTAAAATTTAAAATTATAATCTGTGCTTATATACACTAATAAATTATTTAATATTCAAAAAAAAAAAAATAATGTAATCATTTACATATATATATAATTTAAAATCATGCGTATAATAAATACACATGACACATAATAAATCTACCTATTGTGTCATTAAAATAATTCAGTGTGTGTTGTATGTTTATATACGATAACATCCATTCACACTAGATTAATAATAGAATATATTCTGATATTAGTTATGTATATTTAAAAATATATTATGCTAATTGTCATGTAAGATTCAATTTGGAATATAATAAAACTTACTTCCAAATTGAAATAATTTAAAAATGTTTACCTTAGTCAGCTGTCATTTCCATCAGAGTTATATCAAAACATCAACATCTAAATTTTATTAAATAAATAAAAAAAAATAAAATGTTCATCTTTTCAGTTCTCCATTTTAATATACGAAGTAATTTTTCTAAGTAAATATAATTATCCACAAAGGAAATAAAGTTTAAGAGTTCTTAAATTATACAATGAAGTAATCCAAGACGAGAAAGAATGCGGTTTTATATCCCTCCTTAGACGAAATAAAATGATGATGAATGTTGAAACATAAAGTTCATTGATTATCCTTCGAAGAGGCAATCCAGATATTCATTCTTTAAATATTTATGTAATAAAATATTTAACATCTTCTTCAATTACTCCAATATTAAAACAGCTTTTTAAATGAGAATTAAGACGATTATACCCTAGGCATTGCTTAAGTAGGAATAAATTTACATATTCGGGTTTAAAACATCAGCAGAAAATCCTTGGCATAAATTGTCTAGCCGAAGAACATCTTTATAAATTTTGGTCTTCTTAAATATATATTTTGTAGATTCATTTCGAAGACGTTAATAACTTTTATAATCTTGTTAATTACAATGATTATTTTTTTATAGTTCTTTATAATATTCAAAGGCAGTAAATTAATTACTTGAAGCAGGTTTTAAAATATTGAATCTTCTTTTTTTTTAATTTTTCTTAAATGTGTTCTAAATTCGAACACATTTAAATTTACAAACGTAGTTCTTGCCTTGATAACTAAATAGAAGATTATTGTTGTAACAATATTAGTTCGTTTTTATACTGGATTAATTTCAGCAAGCATATCACATAATCATGCTCACGCTCTATTGTTTAAAATATACAATTTGTAATGAACTTTAAAGTTTATTTCTTTTGTTTCATCTGATAAAAATGCAATGTTGACTTAAGGTTTTGTCAAATGTCAAGTTTTATATTAACAAAAAAAAAATACTATTAGTTAGAAACATTTTATTTATGTGTGTGTATAAATAAACCAGAATTATTCATTTTTAGAATTATTCTTTTAATACTAACTAGTTTATATATATAGCTGATACATGAAAAGCTTAAGATAGGTGTAAGTTATTTATATCTGTTGATTCGATATAGGCACAGTTAAATTCACAAAGAAACACAAATTGTTTTAGGTGAGGCTCATATGGTACTCTCACATTACCCCCCCCCCCTTAAAAAGTTCAAATTTTATATTTACCATTACAATTTGGACACTTAATGTGTGTCAATGTATGCATTAAATATAAAGTTGTGGAGCTTGTTTTTCTTTCCTGCTTTTATCAACCCTTATTATTTGCTCTATTTTTTTTTTAACCCTTTCTCTTTCTCTACATTAAATATTATTCACTTTAAACAGAAGGATAAAGAGGTTCATATATATATAGGGTTCTTTCTTTTTCTCCCCTTTTTTATTTTTCTTTAATGGATTCATTGTTATGTGCCTCTTTTATAGATGACACATATATTTGTTTGGTAGTCTCCATCCTGCTTTTCTTTAAGACTCATGGACTTTTTTGAGAAATATCCAAAACATAAGAACATCCATCATTCAGCATGGATTAACTCTTAAAATGTTTTTAGTTTTCAGGTATCCTAAGAATTAATTTAATTGCTTAACATACCCTCATCAAAGAAAATTACTGTCTTTTTTTTTTGACTTATACACATCCTTATACATATATATACCCATATACTTTTAAATGAAAACTCCCCCCCCCCCTTACCTATTCTAAATGATCTTTTCTTTCAATATTTTACTTTATACATAAGTAAAATGTGGCAAACATTATTAATTTGTTTGACCAAAATAGGGTTTTAAAGCTCTAGCATTGTAAGTGCCTTTAATGTCTCCCTTTATATTTATCCAGAATGCATTGGGACCTGTTTGCTTTATGATAGTATAAGGTCCTTCATATTGATGGTAAAACTTTTGATACTTGCTCTCTTGGGGTTTACTCATATGAGGTGTTTTTATAAAAACTTGATCCCCAATTTGGAACTTGTGTGAAGTTGTCTTCACATTTTTATTTCTTTGATTGGCCTTTTTTTTTTTTTACAAATTGTTTACAAACTTTTACACTATCTTTTCTTGTATCTATACATATATCCACAAAATGTATGTGCATTGGCTTAATGCCGATTGCTATTATAGTTTAACAACATCACGCTATATAAAATAAATCTCTTATTTATATATATCCATATCAAAATATATAATAATGGACGTACATTTTATAAGTGGTGTCAACATCAGATTGCATTATCATGATGCTTAATTGATCTACCATTATTACTATCTACTAACCATAACTTGTATTCTAATAAACCTGTATTTTTTTTTTTCATACTTTGGTTAACTTGATACATTTTTTTATTGCTATTAATATCAATTTCAATTATTTATATACATATATACATTTATTCTCTTAAAAGAACAGCCTAATGAATTCTATCATTATCGAAAGTCCATTGTCACATCCCAAAGTCGTAATCCGTGAAGTCCTTCCTTATATATGTGCTTTACTTTTTAAGCACATCCATTAACATGTTCAATGAATGTGAAGGGACCTTCATAAGTATTACACAACCTATGGAATTTTGAACCTTTCTGTCTCTTAGATAGTATTATAAATATTTTTATTATTGGCTGAAGACTTTTTATACTTTGTTTATCTTCAGGATTATGGTGATGCTTCATACACCATAATTTACACTTAAGACAATTAAATCTATTGCCTTCATTCATATCTTCTAAATTAAACATTTTATTAAGACAACCTTCTTTTCCATTAAATATTATCATTGATAACGATCTTATCAGATGGTTGTCATACAATTTATCAACACTTTGTTGATAAAATGTTTTACTTTTGCTTTGGCAGTAAACACAAATATGGTGGGATGACTCAAAATACACTTCACTGTTGTATTCATCCACTATATCTTTAGATTGTGGAGTCATCTCAAGTTTCATGAGTTCATGATTTAACTTGTTGTTAATATAAAAAATCCAAAGTCTTAATTTATCTAGACATTCAGTATTATCAATTGACTGTGTTTCTCTCAATTCCTGATACTCGGAATTTAATTTATATTTCACATGATCCATATCCTCTTCTTTTTCTAAGATATTTGGATCAGATTCAAGCACTTTAGTAATGCTGCAATGATCTTCTACTTCATTGCTCTGCTGTATGGGAAAAAGATAGTCATGACAGTTTTCTTCTGAAATATTCATTTGAACTAAGAGTGATCTGTTTTGGATGCTATCATTATATTCACATATCTCATACTCAGGGTAAGTTTTGGATTCTTGGCATTGAATTGCCATCAATATTATTGATACTTTTGTGTCATGAAGTCTTTCTACTTCATTGGCAGTTTGTTTCTTTTCAACAACAACTTTGATTTTTACTTGCATCTTTTCCTTAACATTATCAATATCTTTCTTTAACTCTTCTTTTATAGAAATTATGTCTTCTTTTAATTTCTTTCCATATTATCCATATCAACCTTAGTTACCATATTATCGTTCATTCTAGCCATTTCTCCCTTCATATCAACATTCATTTTATTTATATCAGCATTTATATTATTCATATCAGCTTTGGTTGCCATATTGTTCATATAAGCTTTTATATTATTTATATCAGCTTTGATATTATTTATATCAGCTTTGGTTGCCATATTATTCATATATCAGCTTTGGTTGCCATATTATTCATATCAGCTTTTATATTATTTATATCAGCTTTTATATTATTTATATCAGCTTTGGTTGCCATATCAGCTTTTATATTATTCATATCAGCTTTCATTTCCATCATCATTCGGACCAATTGAGCCATATAATTATCACTTCCTTGAGGTTGTACTATTATAGCTTCAGTTACCTTTTGTGTTTGGGGTAAAATTTGATCTGTCATGTGAACTTGTGAAGGATGTTCAACTTCTTCTACAGACCCCTCAGACATTAGGACTTGTAAAGACCCTTGTTCATCACTAATTGAAGTAATTTCTATTTCACTATCTTTATTACTTAAAGATTCTTCTAAACTTTTTACTCCCATTATTTTTAGCTTTTTCTGACTTCTAGTTATCATTAACTAAAAATTTCTAATGTAATATATATAAATTACTTTCTTTTCAAAGTTATACTTTAATATATGCCATAAGATTTCATGCTGTGCTTATGCCCTTAAATGTAATTCTATTTTCCTACTTTTATAAGATGTTGTTATAATATATATTTTAATGCCCAAATTATAATTGTATTTATTTATTTATTTTAAAGCGACTGATTTATCTGTTTGCTACGGTTTATTTTATTTCAAGGTCTCTATTATTTATTACTCAGTGTTTTTACCAATTCACGACATACTCATATATATATTTTTTTTAAAATTATGAAAAACTAATGGAAAACTACTGTTTCATGCCCCACGTTGGGCGCCATGTATAACGGGACGATCCTTTTCAGGACTCGAGAAAGTCGCATCTAACTATGGTCGGACTTTGAGTCTTCTTATAGAATGCCATGGATGATGTTATTTAAAATATAATCCAATTCACTCCTCTATTAATAACCTCGTTACTCTCAGAATTCGAGCTCAGAGTAGAAATTTGCAATCGACTCTCTTTAGGCATTTCCACAAATATCCCATAGTAATAATAAATTTAATATAAGCTATATATAACTTCTTTATAAATACTAAATCACTAAGTTGATTTAACATATATATATATATGCATGAGTATGTATATTTATAAATATTGGTTTTATAAAACGACTAAATAAAATAAACAAACGAGACCTGTTTAATTTTGAAGTCAAGTTTAACACATTTTAATCAGTAATAAAAAACAAAATATTATCACATAAAAACATTAAAATTTAGAATTATAATCTGTGCTTATATACACTAATAAATTATTTAATATTCAAAAAAAAAAATAATGTAATCATTTACATATATATATAATTTAAAATCATGCGTATAATAAATACACGACACATTATAAATCTACCTATTGTGTCATTAAATAATTCAGTGTGTGTTGTATGTTTATATACGATAACAACCATTCACACTAGATTAATAATAGAATATATTCTGATATTAGTTATGTATATTTAAAAATATATTATGCTAATTGTCATGTAAGATTCAATTTGGAATATAATAAAACTTACTTCCAAATTGAAATAATTTAAAAACGTTTACCTTAGTCAGCTGTCATTTCCATCAGAGTTATATCAAAACATCAACATCTAAATTTTATTAAATAAATAAAAAAAAATAAAATGTTCATCTTTTCAGTTCTCCATTTTAATATACGAAGTAATTTTTCTAAGTAAATATAATTATCCACAAAGGAAATAAAGTTTAAGAGTTCTTAAATTATACAATGAAGTAATCCAAGACGAGAAAGAATGCGGTTTTATATCCCTCCTTAGATGAAATAAAATGATGATGAATGTTGAAACATAAAGTTCATTGATCATCCTTTGAAGAGGCAATCCAGATATTCATTCTTTAAATATTTATGTAGTAAAATATTTAACATCTTCTTCAATTACTCCAATATTAAAGCAGCTTTTTAAATGAGAATTAAGCCGATTATATCCTAGGCATTGCTTAAGTAGGAATAAATTTACATATTCGGGTTTAAAACATCAGCAGAAAATCCTTGGCATAAATTGTCTAGCCGAAGAACATTTTTATAAATTTTTGTCTTCTTAAATATATATTTTGTAGATTCATTTCGAAGACGTTGATAACTTTTATAATCTTGTTAATTACAATGATTATTTTTTTATAGTTCTTTATAATATTCAAAGGCAGTAAATTAATTACTTGAAGCAGGTTTTAAAATATTGAATCTTCTTTTTTTTTAATTTTTCTTAAATGTGTTCTAAATTCGAACACATTTAAATTTACAAACGTAGTTCTTGCCTTGATAACTAAATAGAAGATTATTGTTGTAACAATATTAGTTCGTTTTTATACTGGATTAATTTCAGCAAGCATATCACATAATCATGCTCATGCTCTATTGTTTAAAATATACAATTTGTAATGAACTTTAAACGTTTATTTCCTTTGTTTCATCTGATAAAAATGCAATGTTGACTTAAGGTTTTGTCAAATGTCAAGTTTTATATTAACAAAAAAAAAATACTATTAGTTAGAAACATTTTATTTATGTGTGTGTATAAATAAACCAGAATTATTCATTTTTAGAATTATTCTTTTAATACTAACTAGTTTATATATATATAGCTGATACATGAAAAGCTTAAGATAGGTGTAAGTTATTTATATCTGTTGATTCGATATAGGTACAGTTAAATTCACAAAGAAACACAAATTGTTTTAGGTGAGGCTCATATGGTACTCTCACAATAAGCACACACACACACACACACACAAAAAACATATTTAAAAAGATATATTTTAAAAAATTAAAAACCTCAAATGCATATATTGTAATAAACATTTATAATAGCATGGAATCAGATTAAAGAGAATTCATTTTCAAACTAATTAGTGAAATGGTCAAAGAAGGCATTATTTTAAGTTTATAAAATGACACTAGATAATCTAATTTGTAATTGATTATTATGGTAAGTACAATAAAACTAGAGTTGAATTTAATAAAATTTGTTATAACAATAAATTAATATTAGGCACATAATGCATATGCCAGCATTTCTTAAACTTTTCATATGATGGAACACTTCATAAATCCTGAAATTTAATGAAACAGCTTGGTTATTTTATAGGATAGAGTAAGTAGTTATTAATAATAAATAAATTAAGCAAGTAAATATAAGAGTTAAGAAAACAAAACAAACACTTATTCTCAAATTTTAATTATATAAAACAAAATAGTAAAATAAATTACTATATATATATATATAATAAAATTACAGTCTTAATAATTTCAATATTTTTGAGTCATTGAATTATAAATTCTTCTGATATCAGACACAATATTAGAAAGTTGAATTCTCATATCCAGTATAGCATTGAATTTGTTCCATACTTTAATTTGGTTGCAGTATAATATGAAAATCCTGCCTAGAAAAAATATGTTGTACAAGGAAACAAAACACAAATAGCTAATTTTGATACATTGGGGTACTCTTCTGTTAAATTTGCCCAAAAATCATTTAATACCACTTCCTTGTATTTTTGTTTTAAATCAGAGTCACTAATTAAATCAATTAGATTTTCATTATCACTTACGCTGAAGCTTATTGTCTAAACTGTCACAGTAAATGGATTCTGAACTCAGGAATTATTATCACTAGACTTTTAATATTAAATTTTGAAGAAACCACAGTTTCTTCTCCAATCATAGATATGCCAAAGGAAGTACTTGCCCCTCATTGTTTTAAAGTTCCTCTCTTTAACCAAGAATCGGGTAATTTTTGAATAAATTCAAATATAGTCAGAACTATAATAGAAACAAAAAAATTGTGTTATAAAAAAGATTATAACACATAAAAGTAAATATAAAAGAAAAGTACTAAAAAGTGTCAATAATGTAAAAGTGAATATAATTAAAATTATTTGATAAAAAATTTTGTAACAAAAATTAAAGATTACAAAGTAAATAATTAATGTAATTATAATAAGAAATAAAAAAAATTATAATAACAGAAAAATGTTAAGTCACAAAATTTATGCGAGTCAATTTCAATCTATTATAACAAAACAATCAAAAGTGCTAATAAAAGCTTACAATAATGATAAACATATATTTATGCAAAATAATAATAAATAAATACTGTCATGAATAATATCTATGAAACTGGCAAAGCTGACTTCAATTTACTTTGACAAATTGCTAACAATTGTTAATGTTGTAGTCAATGTTTACCATGCACAGCATTTAAAATCTCATGAGACTTATATTAATTTTTATAATTTTTCAGGAACACTTATAGACTTTCCATGATGCACTGATGTTCTGCAGAACATACTCTAAGCTTATTAGAGTTCAATATTTATTTAAATAATTAATATGGATATATTTTTATACAGTTAAATTCAATTATTAGTATATAATATAGTAATTTAAATTCAATTATATATATATGCTATCTTATAATATATAAATAACTGTTTACCATATGCTGCCAATGATGAAAGCACCAGTAGCTACTGGAATTGCTGCTGGATAGCACTTATCCCAGTCATTCACGCTGATTTTTTTAAAGTGAGTCAACCAAATAATTAAAAATGCAGCAATAAAAATATTAACGCTAATTAGACATATTCCTACATTTAGCCAGAACCTGTAATAAATATATTATTCTTTAAAAACTATGTAAAATAGAATTAACAAATATAAACTCAAACAATAAGAATACCAATATTAGTAAAAAAAAAAACAACTCATCAGTAAATACAACAAATATGTTCAAAATTTTCAAATCAAAACATAAAGGAATGACAAATTCTAAAAGGAATTTATGATATACAAATGAGAGAGAATAAGATGCAAAATGTACTATATTTTATGATATAGATCTAATTATTCTCAGACTTTTTTTGTCATTCTTTGAAAATAAATGTTTCTTATCATCTATTATAAATTTTGGATCATTTTGTAAAACTATTTTAAGTTGTATGCATACTTCACTTATTGTGTTTTCAATTTTAAGCTAATGATTTTTATACATTGTTATATATACATTACAAGCATAAAGCTAAACTAGTCAATAAATACTTAAAATAACCCCAAATCCAAAATTCAAACAAACTAGCCAAGAAAAAAAAAAAAAACTAAATTAAAACACAACCAAAGGCTTCACTGCTACAAGCAGACTTCTCAAGTGTAAAGAACTACAAAAACTACACCAAATGTATATTAGACATTACCCACAAATTCATTTAACAGCTGATAGGTTTTCTTTTTCTGGGATCACTATTTGTACTTATTTCAAATTCTGGCATACATAGAAATAGTATATCATTGGACTCTAATGCTATTTATTTATTATAAGCATCGTTAAATTTTTTGATGTCTAATCCTCACAATATTTTTCTTTGTGATTATTATTGTGTTTTGTATCAGAATGATTTTGTCAGGTTGAATTTTATTTATTTTTGAAATCCCCCCCCCCCCAGTTTCTCCTTTTTAGAGAGATAACGGTAATCTTATCTATATTGATCTGAGATTAATTTTTTGGACGTTGATGTGTGAGTTAATCATATAAAAGCATTTGCATCATGCATTGGCACAGTTCACTGTTAAATGTCAACAGAGGCCACATTGAAAACATTAGCTTAATACTATAAATATTGGTCTTTAATTTGCATTGGTATATTTTGGGAAGCTTCATTCTAAACCCATAGCTATTTCCAAATATAGGGATTTAAGTATCTTTAAAGTATATTGGTTGTAGATTAATCACATTACCAAAAAACTCTATTAGCCTTTTAAAATTGTTTATCATGTAGTTTAGATAGAAATTTTAAAGTATTCCCATTATTATGTTTTGTCTACGTTGAACAAGTATAAAGTTTCCAAATGTAGTAATTTGTCTTTTGAATCAACTTTTTTTGTTTGGAATCACACAATTCCAATACAATTTTTCAGTGATTTGGGTGATTAGTTACTTGCAGTTGAGGCACCATATAATTATTTTAGAAATTTATATAATGAACATACAGTATCAATGGCAGTTAAAATGCAAGACTTATTGTTAAAAAATTAGGAGATTCCTTAGGTATTGTGGAATTAAATTTATTTAAAATAATCTGTAGCATTTCTTCAGCCCATGTTATAGAAAGACTTACATTATTTTCTGAAGCTGTGATCATGAAAAGATCAAGATTTGCAATATCTTTCAATGTAATCTCATGAAATCTTGGCATTGCCTTTTGTTCATATTATGACCTTAGTTGGCATCTGGACTATTATTATTATTAGCAACTTTAATGTAAATGATAGTGATTTTTGCATGTGTTTTCTTCACAAAGATGGCTATATTGCCCATATTAAATTTAGGCATCAAATTGACCTAAATATATTTTCATTAGATGCAATTATAGTTGGAAAAAAAACTAATATGCCTTTCTTATATTTATTTCGCTAATTCTGAAAAACTTTATATATCTATATTATTAATAAGGTAACATAAATATAATTAAAGGATTGTAACTGAGTGGCTGAAACTTATAGAGCAGTACCCTTTATTATTATTGCATTTGTTTTTCCTCTAGTCATACTTGTTTGGGAGTAAGTAATGCTGAATGGTAGATAATATAATGTCAAGGTGGTTTCTAGAACTTTGTTTTGAAGAAGCAATTAATAATAAAATAAAAAAATATATTAATTATAATAAAATGTTTACTTTTTATTTGAATCAGGTATAAAACTTATTATAAAGAAAAAATCTATATTTCACATAAATATTCTTAAAAATTATATAACATAAAAAAATGCACTCTTGACATAATCTAAAATTAAGACATATCTGAAGATAGAATAACAAAACCAGATAAAAACAATCATGTTAAGATTTATTTCGGTCAATAAGGAGGAAAAACACACTAATTTGTATCAAAAATATATTTATATCTTTTTCTTTTTTTGGATGCTACTTATTGATAATACTATATACATCAGTTTTAATTACATATAAAATATATTTTTAAATTGAATTTGCATTAAGTCTTCCATAAGTTGATAAATACTATTGCAATATAACTGATCATCATTCAATGAATAAAACATCTCTATATTTTAATTGCCTCTTCCTATAAAGAAATATATTTTTTCAAAATCAATTCCTACTAAAGCTATGACATAATTATTTTTGAGTGGTATCTAAGTATTTAAATATGATGATGACTCTATGTAGGTGAAATATCTAATGGTTGAATGCTTTTATTGAGAAATACTTTTAAATGACTTATATTGCTAGAAGCTAAGTATATCTTTTTGTCTTAAATTTAATTATTGAGTAAAGTTATGAATACTGGAAACCTAATGTCTATTACTTAGAAGTTGGTAATGAGTCAATTCAGATAAATTGGTAGATTTCATTTTAATAATATTGTCTTTTGCTAATGATGTTTGTGGATCCTTAGACTCCTTATCAATACTGCTGATGGTTTTGGCTTTGATGGGGGGGGGGGTAAAAAAGATCACAATTTAATATTTTACTTTCATTCAACCAAACAGTCTTTACAAAAAATGTTTTTGTGTTTACCAATCTAGTGCTACCTGAAGATATCCTTTATTTAGTTTTTTTTTTTTTTTTGGTTTTACTTCTTTCTTAAAAAGTATTGAGTTATTTACGAAAAAATTTGATTTAAAGAATTGATATATCGTATTGAGATTATTTTTTTCAAAACTGTATTTATAGATTCAATTGAGTTCAAATCTTATTCCTAAGCAGTTACATACAGTGGTCGAATAATGAACTTCAGCTCAACTTGCCTCTTCTAGTGCTTAAACATCATAAGACCTTCCAAATGATTAACTGTATATAACATAGCAGTAGAATAATAGGTTTAAAAGTTAAAGATTACTGATCAAAGCTCAATCTGTATCACTTTGATCCTCAATTGTCATGCGAACTTCCAAACAGAAACCAATTTGTTCTGTACTGATCAACATAGTAATAAAATAATAAACTTGAGACCTAAAAGTTCCTGAATCAAAGCTCAACCTATCATTTCTATGTTCCAACATCATGAATTTCTGAATCATTAAATGCATTCAATTATTTATTGTTGCCTCCATCTCAATACTTTAAAAAATAAATGTTAAGTATGACTTTAAAAATAAAGTAGTGTTGTAACATCACTAATTATAAATTTTTTATTAGACTTAATGATGTCATGACACTTCTCCCAGAAAACAGAGTATTTAAAGGTTTTAGACAATGGTAAGCTTTTAAAAGAAATGATAAGACTATACTGTCAGTTATTATTTTAGCTATTTAAACTATCTGCTACACACTCTCATAACTCATCTTAGACTGCGAGCTAACCATTCCTTGATTTCTTTTTAAAAATTTAGCTATTTTATTCATTTACATGCAAAAGTCAACAAGATAATCTGATGAAAAACCTTAGGTAAACAAAATGCATTTAATACGTAATTAAATAAGTAAACAAAAAAAAAATATGGAAGAAAAAATTACATGAAACTATTGAATTAAAACTTCTACTTACCTATTAATGTGTGGATCAGAATAAATGACATTTAACACATCACAATAATAGCAAATAAAAGCAGCAGAGATGAGCCAGAAAATATTTTGTAAAATATCAAAAAATTTTTTCTGTCTAACAGAAAGAAATGATGTGTTATCAAATTCATCAGAAGCTGCAAACAATAAAAATTATATTTCTACAAATAATTTCCAAATTTGATTGACATTAAATTATCAAATTATTTTACATAAAAGAAATAATTTTCAACAGTATTAATGTATGAAATCTATGAAAATATATTTACTCAATCATGTATAAAAATTAATTCAATTAATAAACTATTACTTAAAACAAACAACAAATAGAAGAAACCTCAGCTGATGTCTCATTGAGATTTCAATCATCTTTGTGAAAAGAAACCTCAGCTGATGTCTCATTGAGGTTTCAATCATCTTTGTGAAAACTAATGTATCCTTGAGGATTGTTGCGATAATTTCTAAAACAATTTATGTGTTTTTTTAGTATTTTCATTTATACTTTTTACTATTAGAATTTTGATCAATCAGAGATAAAGAAAATTAAGAACAAATTTGCAAATTTATTCTATTTCTTTTTTTTTTGTGACTAAATAAAATTATTACTAGTAGGTGAGAAAAAAGATGGAATAGGAATACTCAATAATTTGGGAATGTGTGAACCCCGAACTTTTTCTTTCTCATGGTATATAAATCATACTTTTCTAATTTTTCCATTATTACATAAGTACAGTAGTTGATCTTTGATGAAAGCATTTAAATGTTCCTAACTATTAATCTGATGTATTTATTCAAATGACTCACATAATTCCTATGGCAAACAAAGCATAGAATTTCATATTCCCTGAAGTTTGAAATATATTAGTAAAATTAGTTCTTCATTTAGCATATGGGATATCAACAGCTTAACTATTAACAAAATAAAGAAAACTGTAAAGATTCCAATCAGGAGATACATTTACTAGTATCTTTATAAAGTCCTCAATTCTGCATTTGTATTCATAAATTTGGCAGTCATTAACTATATAGTTCATAGTTTGTGTTTGTCCAAATTTACATGGCTGAGAAATTCCATTTATAAAGCAGATAACAGCAAAGACATGCATTATTCTAAATCTATTGACAATTCCATTTTTTATATCATAATTCTTTAAATTCATGGTTTAATATCCAAAAGAAGGAACTTGATTTGAGAGAAGTTTTATGTGGTGAAACTATATCTTGATTTATTGGCAAGTCTGATCTGCTTAACAGCTTATTAAACATTTTCTGTGAAACATTTTCTCTTGATATCTAATAAAAATATATAAAAGAACAGGAAACCATGGCAAAGACTTGAGAGTACCAGCAATATTTCTCATATAATATTTAATGATATCCAGAAGTTTAATATGGGAACTTTTTCTTCAATAGGAGAACAGTATTAACCAGTAGAATATGCTAGTGTTAAAGAAGTTATCCTTAAAGTATTTGCAAAGCACCAGCTAGTTTTCCAAGGATGTTATTCTTAGAAATTAATTTTAATCTAATCTTAGCTAAATGAGAAAAATAAGTTGCACTATGATCCAAAATTACTTGAAAATAACATTGGGTAAGATTATATTTCAGTCGATTATTGCAAAAGATTCAGATTATAAAGTAATTCCCATTGCAATAGGAGTAAAACTCCAGTCTTTGAAAAAGATTTCCAATCTTTTCATATCCTTATTGAAAGACTTTTTTATTTCAGGAAAGGAACTCTTTTGAGAGATCAAAAGAATATCAATAGCATGTATGAATTCCATGCATCTTAGTTCAAGAAGATCATTGATGAATATATTAAATAAAGTAGGTAAGAGAATTGAACCCTGAGTAAGACCATTTTGTAATATTTTATATTTACTATGATTATCACTTGAATTTTCATATTGGAAAGTATTTTGTTAAGTAAATTAATGATTTTCTTGCATTTAAGAATTTTAGAAACTTTTAGAAGTCAATAAATATTGTACCAGTTTTTAATTATTTTGAAATATTTTTTTCTTTCTGTTTTTATGTCAACCTGATCAATGGGCAGCTAACTTTCAACTATGGACAAAATTCTTGTTAATATGATTCTCCCAAAAAGCTTGCAAAAAGCACATAATAATGATATTTAGGTAAAAAAAACTTTTTTGACCATTACAGGGTTTATTTGATTTTAAGACTGCTATTATTAAATTATATAGATGCAAATAATTATATAGATAACTGATGTTCTATGAGTCTTGAAAATTCTATATAAACCAGATAATTTAAACAAAAGTAAAAAAACACACCTATTTATGTATTAAAGGACATTCAGAGACAGTATGTAAGTTTGTTTTTAACTCAAAATTATGTTGTTGTTTTTTAAAATTAATAAATACAAAAACTATAAAATGCACACAATCTTACTTTATTTTAGAACTCACCAACAATAGTTTTTAGAAATATATTACTCTGAGAAAGATGAATGAGACTTCAAAACATCTTTATGAAAATATCAACTAGCCATTTCTGTGGCAGATTTTCCTTTATCTGTGGATCAATTTTTTAAAACTTGCAATAACTTGATCTTTTTTGTTTAGACCATAAGAAATTTAATAATTCAAGAATTTCTAAATGGAATACATCAAAGCCCATTATATATATACATGTATATAATTTAAGTCTAAATTATTTGCATAAAATTACTTATATGTATTCAGATGCAAAAACACTTAATTAGGTTAAATCCTATTTAATCAATAAAAATTTTTATATTAATTTTAATACTTTGTTTTTCTTACATCTTTCCAATACTTTAAAGAATTTCATAAGGTGAAGTTTTAACTCATTACTATTTAATATTTACAAATAGTGATGTAACATAAAACCCTCAAATTTTGACATATATTGATGATGCAATTTGTTTAAATAATTTACAATTATTACGATTTAAATATTAAAAATGTACTATTATACAAGTCTCAAAATTATCCAAATTGATAATAGATAATTATTATATTAATAATTCAAAAGTAAATTTAAATAGTAAGCAGTAAGACTTAAGTTTGATTCTTGAATCAATTGTATCTTTTAATATCTAAGTGAAACAAAACATAACTAAATTTTATAAAGTTATTGACCAAATTAGATATGGTCAGTTGTTTTCTATTAAGATAAAATGATTTTTGTTTGAACATATTAGTTTTACTAAGATTACACTGTGCCATGACTTACAAAGTGTTTATAATGATTTTAAAATTAATTCTGATGGTCATTCATTGAAAACTTTATAATCAATGAAAAGACAATATCAACAGATTCATTTCAACAATAAATATTAAGACATATGGATATAGTTTGCAAAAAATAAATGTTTATGAGAGTTTTAGATATGTTTATCATTTTTCACAAAAAAACATGTACAGAATAATCTATATTTATTATAATCTTCCCATAAATATTAATTTTAAATCTATATCAAAAGATTTCATCAAATTGATTACTAAGATATTATCTACCTGAAAGCTTTTTTGTTGCTATTATTGGTGTACTGTGATTTTTGTATAAACATTATTATAAATGATGATTGTTTGCAATATAAAAATTAAAATAATTTCTCTTTCAATAGTATAGTATTAACTAAAATATTTATTTCTACTCATTCAAAATAAATGAAAGTTGGAATAGATTTAAAAATTAGCTACCGATAGGCTAATCGTAATCATTAGGATAACTATTACATAATTTTGCTTTCAATTATGATGGTGTGAATATAAATATAATCTCAGATTTTAAAGCTTTTATTGAAGATTCATTTGACTTGCTTCTTGTTCAACTTTATTTTAAGCTTCCTATCAAAACAAGTTATCATTATTATTACATATTACTATTTGCGTTTGTCTTGTAACAATATTCCCCCATGATAAAATCAAAATTAGTTTACAGAAACCTCCCCACACAGGAAAATGCTTGGCTTATACATCCGATCATACCAGAAACACAAAATATTAAATTATATTATAACTACGGAATGAAGTAAAAGATGTTTGTTCAGAAACCAATGACTTGAAAAAATAGAAGATCTAGATAGAACAAATTCAACTCCCTTTTAGTTAATCTAAGAATAAATTAATGTTTTGCTTATATGCACAAATCTAGCTTAAAATTCACATATAGTTCTTGACTGCTTTGAGTTTCTTCTTTACGAGAATCACCGCTGAGGGAAAATATAATGACTATTCAATGAATCATGAATTACATTATATAAAAATTGTTGATAAAGCGAAAATTAAATCAACAAAAATAAACATTTCTCTGAAAAGTAAAAACATGTGAAACTTTAGTTGTGCAAATAATTTAATATTTGTGTGTATATAATAAAACAAATGGAGAATTTATTTTACCTATCTTTTTTCCTATAGCAACATTTGTATAATCTACATTTATTTGTGTACGCTTTCTTAAAATACGATCACTATGATCATCATCCATGTTGAAATTATTCCGCATTTTAAAATTTACTTCTACGCAATTGGCTAAAATTTTAAAATTTTCTTCCAATAAAGAAAATCTTTATTTTAATTTTAGAAATAATAAAAAATTATTGGTCAAAATCCATTTACCAAAATTTTCTGTCATTTACCGGTATATTGCCGGTGTTAGTCTACTATTACTAAAGGATTAGTGTTATAAAAACAATTTTAATTTTCCACAAATATAAACTTTGGGTAATGACCTTGCGTATTTCTTATAATTTTTTTGAAAATTATTGACTTGGTATGACTTCTTTAAAAATATTATTTGCTGCTTATAGTTAATGTTGCAAGTATTTTTTTTTTTTTTTGGTTTGTAACTATATCCATTCAAAAACAAAAAAAAAAAAAATCATTACTTCTTATTTAATAATATAGATTCGGAAAGGCTTAAAACAAAATTACCACTCATTTTTTAGGCCAGCATTTTCTCTAAACACATTATTTCCCCGATCTTTCTTTATTATTTATGAATTTGTTTATTTTAATTTAATGATTCAGTTTTACTTATCAGATTTATTTATATTGCGTACTTTACTGCTCTGCCACTTTTCTCCTTATTTTTTTTTTTTTATCATGATTAATAATTTTTTTATTTTTGTTGTTGGTGCATTTTTCAATAATAGGTCCAGCGATAAGATGAAATAGCAAGAATATTATCAATCTACTTAATAATGTAAAATATCGAAAAGATAATCTTTTCGACATATATGTGTTCAAGTGTATTAGTGATATGATAGAGTGATGAGTGGTGGGTCATGTGAAAGTCTGTGCTCATATATCCTATATATTACTTATATTGATACAGGTATATAATATGCCTGTATTTCAGTTATTAATAATATAAAACAAAAAAAAAAGGAAATTTTGATTTTGCTTTTAAATAGATTTAATTAAATTAAAACTTCATTATAAAATCTTTTTTGCATCATGATAATTGTATCATAGACTATTGTCATAAATATGAAAATTAAAATGTAATCAGTGCGTACCTGTTCATTTTGCGCCATTATTAATAAAGCTTCCTATACATAATATGTAATATGCATAAATTTTTGTGAATAACCAACTATTTCAAAGATTAAACTACTAAATATCGCATGATCACCATTTCTCATGCTTGCTCATAACTTATTAAAGCAGGCAAAACTCTCCACATAATAGTGCCACTCAGTGCAAGCCAAAATGTATGGGTACTGAATTGAGTTCAGACCTATATGACTATGTAAGCTAATGAGCTTGGATTGAAAATATTATAGTGTTTTCAATTATAGTCTCATAGTTTTGTAGTTAAGTAGAGATAAAAGGTGGCTGCCGGAGGGTTGCATTAGATCCTAAGATCTAGGTGCAGGGCTCTCAGATTCAAGACTCCTCACTGATGAAAGCCACAAGCTAGAAACTAGTCTGGGGATATTGGATGAGTAGGCACTAGATAGGGATTTTATGCATAAGCCTTCTGGCATCCATTGATTACTCTGGTCTGCAATGAGTGGCACTACTGTATGGAGAGTTCTGCCTGTTTTATTTCAAAGATTACAAACTTTCTTGATTAACTCGGTCAAATGTTTTGATTAAATTCATAAACTATTTGATTATGATTGTTGTTTTTTTTTAAATTTACCTGCATAGAAAATTTATCTATACTGTTTCATGATTCTCTAAAATCATAATAATTCTCTGCTAAGAATTCATTTATAAATGGAGCACTTTGCTATAGTGGATAACAAATTTCTGCTTGAAATAAAATTTAAATACCGTAGGATGCTTCATAAAATTTAAAAAAATACAATGGCAAAATCATAAAATCAATCAATATATTCTTCAATTTGCTGTTTGTGTTGCTATTGAGCCTAATTCTGGCCTTGGAAATGAACAATGTAAGACTTCCTAAAAAGGTATTTTATGCTTAACTTGAGCATAGTTTTCATGGGAGAGGTATACCCCTTCTATGATATAAGGATTATCTCTGTCATTTTAAAGAAGTGCAATAATCGTTTCCATTGGGAGGATGTGGTGGAGAATAGAATACAATGGAAGAGCTATAATTAGACATGGTGTTGAAGTATTTCAGAAATAAAAATTTTCTGCTGAAGAAATTAAAAGAGCATTGAAAATGTTAAGCAGAAAAATGGACCAGCATGTTCCATGTGTAGACATATTTCTGTTTCACAGATTGGTTTGTATAGTCATTGCAAAATTCATTTCTAAAGTATGTTTTTTTCTACCTTTTTTTTTTCTTTTGCAACTGGAATGGCTATACTCATTTATAAGTAGCTATTTGTTATTGTGTTCTATCCCCTTAATTTTATAATTTGAAGCAATAACAGCATCTTTAATATTATTTTGTAAAAATTCATGGGTCTTTTGCTATCCCATCAGGATATTTTTGTCCAAATTTAGATGAGTCGATATGAAGGATAGTCATCTGAATTCTTTATATTATTCATAAGATGGTTGAATACCGTCTTTATTTATTCAAAGCATCATCATATAAAAGACTGGATTGTGATATCGTTTTTAACCGCATGTTATTTTCTATATATAAAAAACAACAAAAAAATATTTAAAATTACATTCAATAAGGATGTTTATCTTCTTTGCAGTTTTAATCCACTAATCATTCTTAAGTCTTTTTGTCAATTGTTGAATTTATGTCTTGCCTGCTTATGTGTTGTGTTTGGTTAGGCTTATAGGTTTGTTTCCAAACCAACAGATGCAAAAAGAGTAACTACTCAGCAATTAATATGTACAATTTATTAGTGCTTAAAATATACACACGTTACTTAAACGAATAAATACAGTTGATACTATTGAATGCTGAGATAGTTGAGCCGAATACGGAACTCGCTTCCAGCTAAATGATTAGCCTGACTCATGAACTCTGGTAAGACTCTTCCAGCTATGTATTTAGCTTGCCTCGAGTCACTCTAATTCGACGTAGCAGTTTCCAGTCCGTAGGTGGATTTGTCTCACTACGTGGATGTCATGATGATGATGAGAGAAATATCTTTGCTGATGGCAGAAGGTTTAATAGAGAACACATTCTGTTGTTCAGGTTAACAGACGTAATTGCTCTCTGCCTTGCCTCCAAAAGGCTGACTATTTAATCACAGATCCCCTACCCTACTGGAAACATGCGGATTGGTGCGCGAACCCCAGTGAAGGTTTTAATTCCTTTGAATAGCAACTGGGTGTTAGCCAATCAGATAAGGAATCTACTTCTGAAGGCAGGGTCAGATATGACATTATGAAACTCCATTTTTATTTTATTATTCAAACAAGTAAAGAATCTCAATTTCTTTTAATCAGTAAATCAGTCATTTTTCAGAGAAACAGAAAGCTGCTTTTTAATGAACTCAAAAAAAGCTGCACTCATATTCACAGTCTATTTGAGTATTTGATGTTTCATAATATAATTATCATAAAAATGCAATTTGGTAATTTAATGTTTAACAATTAAGCTGTTGTTATATAGCATAAATACTGTTACTTCAAAAGAATAAACATCAAATTTCTTATCAATATTGTTTGGATAGAACTTGTGTTTATTAAAAGCTACAATCATTTTAACTTTGAATTGTATTATTATATAATCTATCTATAAGGATTCACATATAGTATTAACTTTTTTTGCATTTTGATTAAAATATATTCAATAATATATCATTGTTTTAAATATGAATGTACCCAATTTTTTTTTATTTTATAATATTTTATTTGTCTATATAAAGTATGTGTAATAGTCAATCTATGTACTGTGTAAAAATCTAATAATATCACACCATTTGATTTCAGCATAGTCAATATCATTATTTTGAATAACTTTGGGTTATAATCTATTGTTCCTATAATTTGTGTATTGTTTCCCAATCTTTTATTGGTATTGATCCAAAAAAGTAAAAAAGTTTTTCTTGAATTTTCTGAATCTAATATTGAAGCATAAGCACGTCAAAATGGATCTAGGTATCTTTGCAAAGTACCATTAGCCTTTTCTTGATTTATTTAGGAATTTCAAGATTAGAAGATATCAAGTTAGACCTCACATTGTCTTTTCACTTAATGAATTACTTTTCCAAAAAAAAAAAAATTATAGCTATGCACTTTCTGTGGAAGATAACTTTCATTAAGAACATCTGCATCATTATTATACTTTGACAATTTTTTAACTTCAAATACTAACACAAGGAAAAATTCATATATTTCATAAACCTATAATTAGAAAAAAAAATTATATTTCTTCCACTATGTCTCACTTGCCACCATTAATGTTACTGTCAATGCAACTTTTTTTATTATTCAAATGAGCAATCTAGCAGTATTTAAAAAAATGAACTATTGATTTTTCCCTTCATTTGTATTTGTAATTCAAATTTGCAGATGTTCGTTCATCTGTTTAATGAAGGGATTTCTTTCTTTTTTATAATCTAAGACTGAGTGGAGGCATAGGGACTTCCTGAGTAGGCTTGCCAAAATATATATTCTCTCACTAGATGAATGGTTTCAATTCAGTTTCAAAGTGATGATTCAATATTAATTGTATTTCCATGCAAGATAATTAAGGAATCCCAGTTTGGTAAACCTGATCCCTTCATTGTTTTCTCATTAACCAGGGCTTACATTCTTTATTTAATCATATATATATATATATTAAATACAAGTACATTGTCTATACTGAACTTAATGTATGTTCATATATATTTATATACAGACACACACAGTATATATTTGTCAATTCTGCATTACTAAAATCAATATAAAAGTTCTCCAATATTTGTAAATTTATTTTAAGATACTTGTATAAAGCACTGATACTGAAAGAGGGCAATAAACTATTATGTAAAATTATGGATGCTAATTTCATTTCCAGTATTCTTAGACTTTCCTCACAGTATTCTATTTAAATAAATGTATTGACTGATTGATTGAATGACATTCATTAATAGGTAGAAATCAATTCTATCAGATATATAGCTATTTGTAGAGTTTGGCAACTCTGCTATTACCATCTTTTGATATAAAATGGAAAATGTATTAAACAAAAATTGATAAATTTCTAAGCTAAAGTAGGATTGATCAGCAAAATATCACATGATCACTATTTCCTATGCTTACACAAGCTGTTATTATTAATAATAAACTCTCCATACAGTGTTGCCACCCAGTGCAAACCTTAATAATCAATTGATGCAGGAAGATTTGTGCATAAAATCTCCATCTAATGCCTAGAAACTGGGATACTGGATGAGTAGTTACTAGATAGGGATTTTATGGACAAACTTTTCTGCATCCATTGATTACTAAGACTTTCACTGGGTTGCACAGTACATCACATCATAAATGAAGAGCTTCAGGTACGAGCAGTAGTGGAAACACATGTAAGAGAAGAACAACTTAAACTGGAAGATTTGATATGGCAGTGTATAAATAGAAAAGAAAAAGTAAAAAGAGGTATTGGTATAAGAGTTATGTTAAAAAAAATAATTAAATACTATTAAGTGTCAAAAACATTGTGGTTTGAGATAAGGTTAGGAAGATAAGAATGGATGGTGGCTATAGTATATATATAGCCATTGAAGATAGTCAAATAATAATAAGAGTGGAATGGTAGCATATATGAATGCCTAGTTAAGAATATACAGAGATTTAAAAAAAAAAGGGGGGGGGAGAGAATAATTGTTATAAGGGATATGAATGGGCATATTAAAGAAATTGATGATATAGATAACAAGAATGGATAGCTTTTGAAGAATTTTTGTCAGAGAGTAAATTTGAGCATTGGAAATTTATCAAATATTTATGAGGGATAATACATATGGACTAGAAATAATATATTTCACACAGTAGATTATCTATTAGTAGAGAAAGAGGGAATGAATAAAGTATGGAAAATTAAAAGTGTTTGATAATAAAGAGAGAGTATGTAATAATGATCGTAATTTTTTTATAATAGAAATGGTTAGTAAAGTGATGGAAAATAGTAATAAAAGTAGAAAGGATAGTGAAAGATGTGGATGGAAAGTGAATGTTAAGAATAAGTTAAAAGAATATAAAATACAAGTTGAAGAAATCATGGAAGAGTTGGTTGAGGGTGAATGTAAAGACTTGTGGTGAAGTAGAAAAAGTGGCAAATATGGTTTTAGGTGAGAATATTCAGAAGAATAAAAGTAATAGGAAAGTGAGAGTTAGTAAGTGTAAAAGGGAGAAAAAAAGCATGCAGAGAATATATGTGCTGTTAAGAACAAAAAAGTGAGAAAGATGTTAATGTTAAATGGGAAAAGTATTTTTAAAAAAAAGTTGCAGAAAATAGATAATTATATTGTAACAATCATGGGCATTTAACTTATTATTATTTTTTTATGGTTATTGGATGGCCATTCACAATGATGACCGCCTATTTTCACCTTTTTTTTTACTTATGGGAAAAGACGAGGCAGAAGATACTTGATTAAAGATGCTTATTCATTAACTAGAATTATTATGAGTGGCTGATTAAATTAATTGTCTACATTTGTTAATTAACTATGTATCTTTATCAAAGTATTGTTAACATTTTGACATCTCATATTATATAATATTTAATCACTACGGACATTATTATTATTATTTCTTCTCATATTAATGTATTATTAACAGCTTAAGTCTATTTCACTTGTATTCAGTAATGTCTATATTGCATTAAAACGCAACTATGTGAAGCTACAATAAAAGAAAAAACTTTTATGCCGCTTTACAGCCATTCTGAGGGCAAATAATTTTGTAAACTACCTGCGGAGTTTGGTCAGGTACCATCTTATCTTTGGAATTATTGATTAATCTGTTAGTTGCTGGTGGTGTGTAAAAGCTTCAATTAAAAGATGTTGCAAATGTTTTGATGAATTTTTTAGACAAAATGAGTATATAAGGTAATAATATACATGGTTTATCATCTTTGGCTGGGTTAGTTCTTAATTTATTATAGAATTGTTTAACTTTTTTGTTAATAGTTCCATGTCTAAATCCTGCATTTGTTAAATCCTTTAGGTAATGTGTTAAATTATTTTTGTGGTTGTCTTCAAATTTACAAAGATGATGGTTTCTAAATAAAAACAATGTCTATCAGACTTCACATAGATGCGTTTTAGCACAATATAGATATTTCTCATTTATTTAATGCTTCCCGCAATGGATCACACATTCAAGCAGAGGGATGAATATCATTGATGGATTAACCATTAATGACCCGAACACACAGCCCCGACTATTTTTCCTGACCATAGTACCCCTCCATACTGCTAGAACAACATCCATCATACAAAACACTTTGCTTTGAGAACAGTCTCAGGTGCCATCATATAAGTTGTATATAGCGGCATGCCCGGACAAGAGGCACTTGAAATTTATTCAGGCTAACTCAGACATCTGGAACAGGGGACCCAGCGCAATACTAATATATGGAAATATTTATAACCTTAACTCATGATGCAGTTAAAAGAAAAATTATAGACCAAGCAATATTTAAATAAACACTTCATATGCAAATAAATATTTAGTACAATCAAACGAAGAAAATAAATAAGTATACAATAATTATCAGTAATTCAATATCATTAATTGTTCATTTTATATTTCATTTCTTTTAAGAATGTCTAGACACTTAGTTTACAAATGAAAATGATATATTTACCTAGGTTTTTTATTACGATGAGATGACATCATCTTTTGGCAGTTGAAACATTTCCTTTGGTTCTGATTCTCCACATAGCTGGCCATTCAGTCTCCAGAAATGACTTCCTTGGTTTCTTTTCATGCTTCTGGAAAACAGTGGGAGAGATAATGTGGCAGTATCTATACTATAGTTGAGATATTGATCACAGGTGAGAAAAGTTGATAAAGCCAAGGACCCCAGGGCATGAAGCCCAGACAAACACTCCTAAAGTTCTTTAGCAACATATGTTGCTACTTTTACAGTTTTTATATTTAGATTTTTCACAGCAAGTAATAACTGACTCTCTGAGGATTATCTTGACTATGCTCTCCCCAAATTGGAGTAATAAATATCAATCATCAATAATAAGTAACTATTTAACAATGGGCACGCTACCACTTTTATACTTATTTCTCCCATTGTCTATTTTTATCAATTTTAATTTTGTTTTTTATTAAATTTACATTAATTTATCTAATCTTTTTTTAGATTCATCTACTATTATCTTATCAGCCAGATGCAAGATTTCTTTCACTAATTAATTCTATTGAAAATTTTATTTTAAAATCTTTAAAAAAATTTTTTTCTTATTATAACATTTATTCCTCTTTTTTTTTTCAGTTATAAAAGTTTTAAATCTTTACCTGACAGAATTCTCTTTCCCCACCCTTATTCTTAATGAAAACAATCTAGTCTTATAAAAAATGATGCAATAATTCCTTTTTATTAATTTCATTCTTAAAATCTACTTTCAAACTTTTTTGTTTTCTCTTTTTCTTCACAATTTTTTTTTTTAATTATTAAACATATGTAACACAGATAAAATTGTGTTTACAACATATATGTTGCGAGCATTACAATATAGAGAGAATGAAATTAAATAGTAAATTGTTGGAGGATATTAATGAAAAAGTGGAAGAGATGAGAGTAAAAAAAATTGGAAATACATTAAAAGAAGGAATGTAGGGAGAGAGAAATAGTATTACTAAATGATGAGGGAATAAAGTGTAGCTCTAGAGAAGCATTAGAGATAATCTTAAACAAGTATGTAATGGATATAGAAAAGATGTTAGATGTGAAGGACAGAGTGATAAGGTTTACAGAAAATGAACTGAATGAGATGGGGAAAAAATTGAAAAGTGGACAGGCAAGAGGTTTAGATGGATGGGCAGCAGAGATAGTAGTGAATTTAGAATGCAGGGCAAAATTAAACCTATTATCATGTTTTAATAAGATTGTACAGAAAAGGGATTTTCCAGATAGTTGGAGTAATACAAGAGTAAGGCAACTATTTAAAGGGAAGGGTAAGGATCATAGAAAGAAAATAATATAAGGAGAAATGCAAGGAGGTTTTCGGTTGGAAAAGCATATAAGACATAGTTTATTTGTAGTTACAGAATTTATGGTTTTATAGATATAGAGAAGGTATATGATAGGGTAAATAGAAATAGACGATGGGTAAGTTAAGTAAATTTGGGAATGAATGGAGCTTTAGTGGATCTTAAGAGATTATATAAAAATAATTACTATACGTATCAATTAGAGAATATAGAATCAGTTAAAGTTAAAAATAGGATAGGATTAGGGTAAGGATATCCTATGTCACCTATTTTATTTTTGTTGCATTGGAGAGAAATGGCGAGAGCAATAGAAAGATTAGGAAAAGGGGTAGAGATACCATTAATAGGTGGCAAGGGAGTATATACATTATCGTGTCTTTTATTTGCAGATGGATGCCTTCTCGTGCTTAGAAAGAAGGGGAGATAGAGAAGTTATTCTGAGAACATGTGCAAGGGTGGGTAAAGAGATGGGGAATTAAATTTAATGAAAAAAATCAAAAGTAATGATTAATATTGGGGAAAGAGAAGACAAAGAATTTTTATTGAGGAAATATAAAGTTAAGTGTGGTATACCTATTTGGGAATCATCTTTAGTAATCAGAGAAATTGCTCTGATGAATGGGAGAAAAAATTGATTAATGAAGCAAAGAAAAGAAAGGGACTGATAAAGAAATTAACAGTTTTTTCATATAATAAATATGATGTAGCTAGAAATGTATGGAAGGGAGTGGCAGTAGCAGGGTTAACATGTAATGATGCGTTATGTGTTAGTAAAGGGGTGTTAGATTACTTAGAAAAAGTACAAAGAGAAGTAAGAAGACATCTATTAGATGCAGATGGGTGGATGGCCAAGAAAGCAATTCAAGGAAAAATGGGATGGTCAAGTTTTTATATGAGAGATGCAAAAATCAAAATGAAAATGTTCAATAGATTGCAGTTTATGGATAATAAGAGAATAGCCAAAATAATATTTAATTGGGTTATGAGTAAAGGGCAGCAACAAGATGGGTGAAAAAGGTAGTATGGTATGCAGAAGATTTCGATACAGAATTTGTCAGTATATTTATACAAAAGATGGGGTGATTTGTTAGGATAATTGTTGAGTGTTATATATAGTGGCAAGGAAAGGGATAGAATAGGGAGTTGGAGAGATGGTTAACTAGTATGGAGAGTAAAAAGTGTTTAAATATATATAGAAGTAAACAAAATATTGGTACAAGTTAATTTATGATAATAGCAAGGAAAGTAGTGTACTGTTTAAGGCTTGAACAGGATCTTTAGCAACAAGGGAATATACACATAAATGGAAAAATGTGGGTGATTTAGTCTGCAAGTTGTGTAAGGAAGGCATAGAAAATATTAGGCATCTGTTAATTAAAGTAAATGCCTGCAAGCAGAAAGGGTACAAATAATGAAATTGTGGAAGAATAAATATAAACAAAGTGATTATACAGAAAGTGGGTTTGTGAAAAGATAAGGGGAATTTAGATATAGAGGCCATGGAGTTGACAAAGATTATGTTGTGGAAATGGCACAAAGCAGAATAGAGAAGAATATGAGAAAAACTTGGCATGGGGAATGGAAAGAGAAGGTAAAGTGACTAACAGGTTTCTCTGGACATAGTGGCTGAGATATTCCTGACTCCAAATAAGGAGAAGCCCTAGTGCATTGCATCAAATATTGTTAAAACAGGATTGGCTACAAATAATTATTGAAGTCATAATAATAAAAATTAAGTAGTAGATATTGTTATACATGATAATTAAGATATATTTTGTTAGTTATATTATTTAATAGAAAAACTTGAGCAAAATAATAATAATAATAATAATAGTCTTAGGTTTTAATGTCAACATATGTTTCCACCATCAAATATATAAAACTTATAATAGTACTTATTATGTATGAATACAAATAATGTGCAATGTCATTTATATACTCTAACATGCACATTATATATATATATGCAGATGCATTTTTATATAAAATCCATTGCATATCAATTTTACATATTTAATAAAAAAATTCCCTAAAGTTGATAAGAAAGAGCATCCATGCAAGAAGATTAATCATTCATACCAAAATTTAACTATTAACAAAAAAACAAACTGTCGTCAATGTACTTAATATGGAATAGTATAAAAAAATCTTACCTCATTCCATATAATAGTGATGATGATCCAATGTCAAGTCACTTAACTTTATTTAATATTAAAGAAAATATTTTGTCTAAATAAATCCCCCTCCCCTTTACTTTCTTGCTTCCAATCATAATGGAATCTTTCAAGTTTTAAGCAGGTTTAAGCTACCACGTATGGAGATAAATAAAACTACAATTTTTACAAACAAAAAAAATATTAATAAATCATAGCATTCAGTAGTTCATCTTAACTATTGTCCATGAGCTTTGCGATAATGTCTCTTATGGATACAGTCTATTCGCTTCGGATCATTCTCCAGTAAATCATTAATCACCCATGGGAATTCT
Organism: Epiperipatus broadwayi; assembly: GCA_028023455.1. NCBI lineage: Eukaryota > Metazoa > Onychophora > Udeonychophora > Euonychophora > Peripatidae > Epiperipatus > Epiperipatus broadwayi. Next base: position 28,912 of record JAQFVV010013330.1, read on the forward strand.
TCGGCAACACATTTGAAACAGTTTCCATTTTCTGCAGTTACTTTCCTTCTGGATCCATTTAAAAGCTTATTGTATGACTTGATGTTATTTTAGGCATTGTGTAGGCAAGAAGGTTAAATCATCGTGCTTCTATGATAGGATAGTAGCAATCCAGTCCTATGACTATTAATTCAGCCAGTATACATTGCATAGCAATTCATAATAGATTTACTTTCTCTTAATTTATCATTTGGCATTTAATGATTTATATAAGAAAAAAGTTATTTCATCATTTTTATTTATGTTCTAGTGATGTTTTACTTATCTTTTCTCTGTGTTCAGATAATAACATAGTTTTTAATTTTTAAATGTCAATTTAAAATTAGTTCAGTTCTTATCTTTTCTCTGTGTTCAGATAATAACACAGTTTTTAATTTTTAAATGTCAATTTAAAATTAGTTCAGTTCTTTTGTCAAGTTGCCCTAATTGATCAAACTTTTCTTTGTTTCAATGTTGACTATAGTTTTTTATAATTTTGCGGTACAAAGATTATACGAATAATTAGAGACATTTGAATGAGTCTGCCATTTTCTGTTGGATTTGATCTTCAAAAATTGGGTTAAGTGCAGTTATTATAGCATTTGAAAAATAACAAAAGATGACGGAAATGAACTGGGTTTGTTTTTATATTGGGCTTAGTTTCCGGTATTTAGTATACAAGCTTTTCCATTTCTTTTTCTATGACTCTAGCTGTCTTGTTGCGCATATCATATTGATTGTAAGTAAAAATAAAATTATGTAATAAAATTTTACTTTTATCTTCCATACTTGGTTGCCTAATGATTGGCTTGGCATTAGGTCATCACTGTTGACTAGGTCTACGTCTTTATTTGTGATGTTTAACACATTTATAAATAACTCATTGTTGGTCTATATATATATAGAAAGGATTTATTTAACTGTTTTTTTTTATTTCTCATTTAACAATGGAAATTAGTTCATTGTAACATTTGTTGAATTTTATACTTAATGGGGTAAACATTTATTGTGTGTATATATATGGGTATGTCTACACACAAAAAAAAAATGATATTGCTTATTTAACCCCCTGTTGGCTAAGTTTATGTTTTAAATGGGTTTGATTTGGTGGTGTGGATGGATAAAGGCCGGTTTCAATTGGATTGCTACCCTTACAACTTACACCTGCAAATTTATAGATAATTTATTTTAAATTAAATAATTACAATAGTGGAATAATTTTGCTTTTTATTCTTTACATATTAAATAACAATAGTAATAAAAATAAGATAAAACTCTTTTATATTTGAATATTTTAAAAAAAATTTAAATGGAAATAATTAAATATTTTCTTATAAATAAGTTATAAATTAGCCATATTTATTTATTGCCTTGCAGATTTTGCATCTGGATGCATTGCATTATTTGCATCATAGGTTGATTCTGTTCTCTGATAACAGTGAATACTTTAATGCAGGAAAAGAATTATTTTCAATTTTTTTTTAACTTTTTTTTTTGTTTTTTTTTTTTAAACTTCTAATTTTTTTTATTTTTTAAAATATGAACATTTATTACAGTAGAGATTAATTATAAATCATTTATTTCCATATGAAAGATTAAGAAAGCTAATTTTAATTGATTACAGATACATCTGATAGGATAATGGACACAACATAAAATAATGTAAGTGCAAAAGAAAGTTCGATTTATCTTAACTATGAATCAATTAAGATAGTGAAAAAATTTGGTGAGGAAACATTTTATATGGTTTTTAGATTACATTACTTAAAAAATTATACACTCTAAACTAGAAATTAAATTTTATAGTATATTTAGTTTAATTCTGCAATATAGGCATTCAACGTTTTTATTCATTCATATTGTAACATTTTCCATGGTTTAATACAGTGTTCCCCAACCTGTGGTATGCGAATTGCTGGTTGGTGGTACACGAAAAATAATCAATAATGGCAGACATAAAAAAAAAATTAAATCATAAAAATACAGAAACGTTTCCTATAATTCATAAAAATTATTTTAATTAATAATATTATACAGTAAAGTTGTTAATATGTACAGTCGATAACGATCTTTAATGTTAATGATAAAATTGAAAGTATGATTAAGAAATTAGATTTTTGGAAACAGTAATATATATATAAGTATCGAAATCAATCAACTGGAAGTATTCGAAACTTTACATATTTTTTTGTTTAAAAATAAGGTTAGTCTGTCTCAAGATATACGAGAAAATATAATAGCACATTTAACAGGATTAAAATTGTCTTTCATGGAATATTTTCCAAAACCCGAAAACACAAATGATAATTGGATTTCAAACCCCTTCCATGCAGAAAATTTAGAAAAAGCTACATCATTATCAATAAAGGATAAAGAAAATTTAATAGAATTATCATGTGTCAGAACTTTACAAGTAGAATTCAAATGACACAATCTAATTAATTTTTGGTTAAACATTAAAGAATATGAACAACTTTCTGAGAAAGCTCTTAAATTATTATTACCGTTTACTAGTACGGAATTAGTAGGAAGAGCTTTTTCTTCTTATATTTTTTAAAAAAATAAGTATCGAAACAGATTGAACGCAGCTGTAGACTTAAGGGTATACCTCACATTTTTTGAACCAAATTTCAAAAAATTATGTTGTTCGAAACAAGCACAATGATCTCATTAAATTTATTTTATGAAAATATTTGATTATGGTAAGAAAATATACTAATTGGTTTTTTATAATTTTGTGTTTTTATTAAAACCATTTATTAGTAAATGAAATATGACAAAATAGTAGATAAATAATGAGTCAGATCAAGGCAAATCAATCTAAATTATTTAATTTGAAAGAATGTATCAGAAAAGGATCATACCCAGAAATTAGACTCTCATTAATTCTTGATCATCTATTGTGGATTACTAGATGTAAGCTAGTATTTAATCATCAAAATTTTAATCCTATTAACTTCATGCTGAACAATATAAAGAAAACAATAACAATAGATAGCCTGATAACCCCTGAGGTTATTTTTACCATGACTTAGGACATGCTGGATTTATCCTCTCCATGGCCCAACCAATAGCAAGATGCTCCGAAAAAGAGAAAACACTCAAATTCAGGAAAACCAAATGAAGGAATGAGAAAACACTTTGAACAAAATATGTACCAAATAACCTTTAATGTAATCTTTAATAAATTATTTTGGAAAAAAATATGAAACTTTGAACAAACACGTACATATAAATATGTTACAGTGAGTTTATAATTTCAGTGAGTTTATAATCTGGTGTGACGTTTAGGCGTGTTTCAATGTAATTTGTATCATTATGAGATGTGAATACATACATGGTCACCCTATAATATTTATAATGCAAATAAAATAACACTTGCAATAACAAATTTCACGAAATACAATCATTTTTACGAAGTGGTACAATTTAGCGTGATGTACTACCAAATCGTACGCAGCCAAAAAAGGTTGGGAAACACCGGTTTAATAGATTCTGGTAGGCCTTTTTTTTTTACACACTATTAAGTGAAAGTTAATCAAGCTATGGATAAAAAAATATCTTGTTCCTATTTCCAAAAACACATAGCTATATTTCCTGATTAACTGGACTACTAATTATTATGACAGGAATTGTCAATGAAGTTAGTTTTAATTTATAAGAGGGCACCATAGTCAATAGACTCCTAACTTCCTCATATTCCATAATTTTGATGCAAGCAACTAAAAGAATGGGGTTATGATTTCCCATAACTATTTTTTTAGAGAATATTATTCCCAGGGCTAATATTGGCAAAGGTAAATTATACACTCAAATCCTAATAAACTAACCTTAATAAATTTAATAATTCTCATTAATAATGCACAACGCATAGTTGATATTAGAAATAAATATTTTATTCTAACATTAAAATATTAAAAATACAAATTACTAATGAGTTGGAAAGAATACATGCATGCTAATCCAGACATGAATCAATTAATTAAAAACAGTTTAACAATTACAGTTCACTTCCAAATTTCTTCAAGAAAGTTCTTTAAAATGAAAGTCTCTTGAATGAGAAAATCAATGTCTCTATCAGGATTATATTATAAGCTTAATTTTAGTCACAATCAGGAATAATTAATCATAGCTTACCGGTAAGTTTAGCAAATTTCCATTGACGGTTGATTACCATGCATGGTTTTTTTTTATGTGAGAGAATGAGGTCATGGCTATTGGTTTTAAGTTGTTCTTGGTCTGTCCTGAAATCTAGTCATGAAAGCTTTTCTGGGGTTGACAGTCTTCATGATGAACAATATGAAAAGCTTCGGTCCACTCCAGCATGAAGAATTATTTCAACATAGAGTGGTCCTGGATTTCGCAATCCAGGATCAGCCAAAAGAAAAACAGACAAGACCTTGATCACACTGGTATTCTTTTATACCAGAGGTCTGGCTTTCAGACTTCTGCGCATATTTACTTTTGCCCTTTTATCAACATACAAGATAATAATCTTGTACATTCTTTTCTTAAATTTAAGTTACAAAGTCCTTTTTTTTTAAAACATAATTCTGCTATCTTTAATTATCTTCCAAAAGGTTTTACTGATTGTAATCTGCATGTGGAATTCTCTTTCCTTTAGTTTATCTGGATTAGTAATCTGTGTGTCTTTTATTGTTTCCAATTTTAACATTTTTAATTACATAAAAAAAAAATATGAACGAAAAATGTAACTTCCATTGTATGTTTTAAAAAAAAAATTATACAAGCTAAAAAAAAATTTAATTGTGTCTTTTAATAAGATCGCTAAATTTACCTTTTCTTTTAGCTTTTACCAAATGCCAATATATTTGTACCATATGTAAGTAAATGGTACAATATTTATATACTCGAGTCTTACATAAAGTTTTCAAAAAAGCAAATTAGTAACTAATTATGAACAATATTTGTATTAAAGCAAGCACACATTTTAATATATTACTTCTGACATTATGACTATTAAGATTAATTGTTACTTCAGATACATTTAAATTATATAAAGTTATGTTCCAAAAGAATATTTGATCAATCTTTTCATCAAAAGTTTTGAAAATCTCACAAAAAGTGATTGTTACAAAATATTCTGCACACAATTGATTAAAAACAAAAGCAAACTTCTCAGTGATGATCAAGTTTCCATTTTTTATTTGTATTTTATTACCTAGAAACCTTAACCTGACTTCCAGCAGAGAAAATACTTCTTGATAGATTTAATTACAGAATCAGATGCCACTGTCCTATACTGATATTTATAAACTCATTTAAAATATTTTCTTTGTAAACTTACCAAGATATACATGTTATTAGTTTATATTTCAACATAAATTCTGACTTGCACCACAATTAAAGATTCTTAATAACACAGCTGGAACTAAATAATAATAGATCATATGCCTTATATATTGAATCATCTGATGGCTAAATATATAAAAGTTTGATAGCTCAGCATCAGGAATTCTAATTTGAGTAGTAGCTGAAAAACCTCATCAAAAGATTGGAATTTTTAAATATGAGTATATAAAGAGATAGACATCTCAATTTTTAAATTATTTATCAGCAAATCATATAACATTCCATAAATAAAATTAACATGCAGTTAAGTTTAAAGTCCATGCCTGTCACTAAATTCTTTAAATGACTTTGAATTTGGTGATAATCTTTGAAGAAAATCCTAATGGAGAGTTCAATAATCAAAAACAGCAGATACTTCACTAAGTATAGTATAAAAATTTTCATGATCTTATATTAATTATTCTAATAATTTAATACAATATATCAATTATATAAAAAAAGTTCTTCATGTAAACAGTATTTATGAAAGATTTGTAAGATAAGTATTATCATGATTGCTAATTTCAATATTCAATTTCTGTTAAATTAAAAACTAACTAGATTATTAAGAATTCAACTTTATGCATAATTTAAATAATTAAAAAATTGTTAATTTAAATTATCTTGAATAAACAAAAAAGCACTATAATTAAAATTGTTATGGAGTAAAAGTTTCATTAAGCTACTTTATATTTCTAATTAACTTTTTTGTAAGTTTATTTACATAAATGGATGACTAATAATTTTTTAAGATTTATTATAGATATTACTTGGAAAATTTGTTTGCATGCAACATTCAAAATAATAACGATCAACTTTTTTTTTTTTTAAATATTTGCATATATGAAAAAAAATCTATGATCTTTTTACCAAATAATAGTTTATATCAATGTAGTGTAACACATGGTTTTTTAATGTTATGTTAGCAATATTTCACTACTATAATGCTACTCTTGAAGTATTTCTAAAAACAGTTAACTTTTAATTGAAATTACTAAAACATAATAAATCAAAGGCAATATAATAAAATTAAAGGCATTTAATATTTTCAAGATTTTCTCTGAATATATGGTAGTAGTAGTTTTATTAATTTATTATATTTTAATAATGAAGTTATTGTAGTTATTTAAAATACAAAGTTGCTGATCTAAAGTCAAGCTTATATAGCTAGTTATGCAAGTATGCTAAGTTTAAAATCTTGATGTGCTTGAAAATTTCAAATGGTTTAATGAATAAAAGATGGTTTACAGATGTCTATAGGACAAAACTATTCTCCATTGAGTAGCTAAAAACTAATGTGTACTCTATAATTATTATTTAAGAATTAAATTAATTACTGATGTCAAATGCCAATTAAATCTAAGTTAAGTCATTTTTTTATTTATAGCAAAATTATTACTTGCAATTATTTCCAATTGAACCTTCTGCCAATATTAATTTCAGTATTTTTACTTGCATTCTGTTATCTTTTATTAGTATCATTATATTCTTCACTACATTCTGTTATCAGTTTTCTAAATGTTAATATGAAATAAATATTTTTATCATAGACCATTATTTCTGTCTTTAATAAGATAGGCCACATATTTTATAGAATCTTCTTTCTTTCAAAATTAAATATCTAACAGAATTATTATATTTACTCTATTAGATTCTTTGTAAAAGTTATTGAAACAAATAGTAACATTTCTATCTTTTTTGCTATGCATCCAAGTAATAGATAAAAATATTTAATTTATAATCCCCTGAATAATAAATATATCCATTGTCCATTTTTTGTCACAGTCTGTAGCAATTTGATAGTAATATTTGTTTGACCTTTTTCATTTTATCTCGTACACAAATAATTAAAAAAAAAATTTATTATTATTACTGTGCAACTTATTTTATCTTGATCTACTTTAATTTAAGTAAAATTATTCTGGTTTGTTATTCCTGTTGTGTAAATCATTTTATAAGTTCAGAATTGCTATTTAATCTCTGAATATGGCAGATAGCCATCTTCAAATAATTCGTGTTTTGCAGTAAATAGTTATGTAATGGTGAGTGCTAATGATATATTATCTGATATATACATCAAACAATTTGACTTGGTAAATTTATTTCTTGCAAAATTATCGCTAACTATAGATAGATATTGTCTTTGAAAAGAAAAAAAACCAGATTCTTATCCAGTAATATTAACATGATTAATAATCCATTATTTTTCTCTCTAATAAGCCAAAGATTTTTTTATGTAAGAAAAATTCATTCATTTCTTTTCCTATAATTGTCTAATTATGCTTTTTATAACAGTTGCTAAAAGCTTACTTTCTATCAGTAATAGCTTTTGATAGAATTTGCAATCTCAAATTGTAATATAAATTCTTTTTTTTTTTACTCTTACAAATATTTTTTCCATAAAATTTATTTTTATTATTTAAAGTAAATAACATATTATGCTCTTTATATTCTAATATTTACTTTTTTTTTTTTACAATCCACTTGACCCCATGGCTATCTTAGTTAGCCATTTAATATGATCTGTAAAAAGGTATCTCGTATTATTATCTAGAAGATAAAGATCTCTGATATGTTGGGTTGATTAGATTAGTTGTCAGTGTGCTGACTTTAAAATATAATTATAATATAATGCAATTTTCATCACTGATAATAGATATATTACACTTTTTTAATACTTTTTATTTTTAACAATTCCTTTTTATTAATTAATTTATTACATTTTTAATTAAATTATGTCATGATTATCTTTTTACTGTACAAAAAATCATATTATTTAGTGGCTATAATATTTATGATTCCTCAGAAATACTTTAACCATACTATTATAATAAAATTAATTAGCACGTGCTACCTTTTAATTTTTTCAGAATAATTTATCTAATAATAATTTTTGATGTGTCTTAGTTTAATACTATTTAAAATTTCAAATTATGTGTAATATATTTTAAGTGTCTATTTTTTTATTTTTTAAGTTAAAAAAAAATTCAAACAAACAATATGTTATTTATCAATCTGAATATAACAGCATTGATTCAGTATCATTTGGTATCAGGTTCTTGACAATTTTAAATAAATCAAATCAGTCTTGAATTGATTTTAAATATCAGCTGAAAAGGTAATGTGATTATTACATCAGCAAAGTTTGACATTTTCTTTATTAATTTTTATAAATAAATATAAAATGATGCTTTTGATATTAAAAATAAAGAATTAAATGGCACAATTTATTTTTGATATTAAGTTGTTGTTTTTTTTTATTTGTATTTATTTAATATTTCTTAATTCTTAAGATCAACGTTTATTTATCTCATAGTAACATTTCATATCGATTATAAATATTGATTTAAAACACATTATTTGCTAAAGATATATGTTTTTTCTCATATATATGTAAGATTTAGATTTATTTTATTAAGTGGGTTCACATGTAGCATATAAATATATACATATTTGAGTAGGATAGTCCAGTCAATCCAACTAATCATCCAATAGTGGTCAATAATGTATAGTTATTCTTAGCTAATGAATAATGCAAAGATGATAAAATGCTCAAACCCTGATCATCCTATCACTTGGTAAGTCTGGTGAGTATTGCCTCTTTCTTCACTGTTCTCCTGTCAGGAGCTATTGAATTGACTTTTGCTTTACAGTGAGCTATTTTTGGGAAAACTGTCTTTCATTTATGTATATTTAATGATTAATCTTATTATTATAAGTTAATATTTAAATTTATTACTGATAGAAGTGGCATTTTAAAAGTTCTTATATTATTAACAAGAAGTAAGTTAAAAATGATTTTAATAATTTTCTACATTAGTACAACAAATATATTTTTTAAATTTGTGTGATTCCCATCTTGTTCTCCTGCCTTCTAATAGAAAATAGTTTGAGATAGTTGACCTTAAATAATAGTATTTTATAAGTCATTATGATTATTGATATGGTTGGTCTACACAGTGCAACAATGATTTAAAAAAAAAAAATCTAAAATGAAATCTTCAGCTGAAGTATTGTACAAAATGTTTTAAAAAAACTCAGTTTGCTGAACAAAATTCCTGAAATGTCAAATAAACTTTAGTGATCTAGAAAATAACATCATTGAAAAAAAAATTTTTTTTTTCTCAAATTAAAGAAAACATTAAAGATATTTTTTTATATATGACAAATAAACATTAATAAAATTTTCTTCAGTTGAGTATATTCTAATCAAAAATTTCATTTAGCAATCAATTCTTAAAAGTTTTTACAACTTATTGCTTTCAATTTATTCTGTGGAACTGAAATTCAATATTCTGATGAACAATTCTTATTTAGATTAAAAATATAATTAACTCACTTCTAAATTTTTAAAAAGCTAATTTTCTTTCTAGTATATATAATACTACAAAGTTTAACTTTCATAATTGTTTCACTAAAATCTCAAGACAATAACAAAAATAAAGATTTACTCAACAGCAAATTTTGATGATAAGCCCAATAAATCTATTATTTTTATGGATTTGGGGTTGCTCTGCCAAATTTCCAATCATTTATTGATCTCATTTTCAGAACATTTGGAAAGCTTAATAAGAAAGCAAATTTTTTCTAATAGTCTAACCTTATTTTAAATATATCATCATTGTTAATAAGGTATTGATAAAGTTAAGCAACAATCCAGCATATGGTGTACTTTCATGGATCATGATGACTACAACCAAAATTAAAATATTAAATCTATTGCAATACTTGCTGTCAACACACCAAAAACCATTGTGAAACTGTTGGAATTCCATCATCTCTAATTCTTAAAAAGTTATATATATATAATTACATTTTGATATTTTATCTTTTATAATTTTTATGTAAAAATACTAAAACAGAATTTAAATATTAAAAATTTAATAAGATTTATTGTACCAAGTATGCTTTAAACACTTTCGGGTCATATTCATGATTAGTTTGTTGAGAATATTATTTTTTTGCTGATTTGATTTTTGGTTCATTACATATTCATTTTGTGTAATGAAACACGCCTCTTATTTTATGATTGTTTCTTCCTTCGCACATAATTTTAACAATACTCAGATCAAAACTATGGCCATGTTCTCTTTCATGATTGTGAAAGACTGATGAATTAACAGCTTCTGACTTTATCTTAGATTTTCTATACATTAATGAATGTTGAGTCATTCTAGTTTTAAGATTTGCCCTGGTCTCAACCATAATATACATGTGGGCAGTCTTTTTGGCTACAGTTTAACAACATAAACCAGATTGAGGGTCCAATGTTAGAATTTTGTCCTTTATACTGTTAATAAGTTTGTTTAAATTTATTGATGTTCTGAATCTGACATTAAATTTGTTTAAGCAAATGTATGCTATTTTATTACCTGTTTTGATAAATATGGTAGAGGAATATATATATATATATTAAAACCCTAAAGTTAAACTAGTGAATAAAATAATCAAAATTACCCCAAATTCACAACTCAACCCAAAAAATAAGCTCTAAAACACAATGATTTCACTGCTACAAGCAGACTTCTCAAGTGTAAAGAAACTACAAAGTAACATTTAAACATTACCCAGAATTCCATTTAATCCCATACATTCTTAATATTATAAGAACTTTTAAATAAGTTAATTGCTTCAAATCATAAATTTTTAATAATAAAGATTCTTTAATTTTTTTTATTTCATTTCTCAAAGAAGACAACCTTAGCTTCATCAAAATTAATAGTGTGGCTTTTTCATGGATATATAAAGCAGAACTAATATTTATTTTTAATCCTACTTTTATCTATCTTTATTCCTTCATTTAAGCTCAAACTACTTTAACCTATATATACTTTCTTACAAAAACAAGATAATATACACTGCTCCAGGAATAGTCATTCTATCAAAAATTTCCTTTGTATTATTTAATTAAATATTCAAATTTAATACCCCTTTTCCGAGCAATTTTATTATTTCCAAACAAGTTACTATTTTTTACATACAATTCTATAAGAAGACAATTTAAATGGCAAAGAAATAAAATCATATTTTTCTTTATCCTTTACATTATTACAAATATTATTACTATTAAATAAAATACTTTTAACAAATTTATCAGAATAGCCAACAGTCAAATAATCTTTATAAAATTGATCTTTTTGAAACAAAGCTACTCCATTAGAATTATTTAATCTCTAATTTTTATATCAATAATTTTTATAAGAACTACTTTATGAGATACAAATTGATAGCTATCAGGTTTAATTGTAGACCTTAATTTTTAATATAATGACTACATACCAAATAATTGTTATTTACATTTCTAATCACCAATAAACCTCAATTTTAATTTAACAAAATCTAGCCTCCTTCTACAACATATTTTATATAAGGATCAAAACAAACTCATTTACCAACTCTTTCAATTTATTCTCAACTATAAATAATCATCAACATATGTGACAAATAACTTTAAATATAAACAATTCTTAGTGATAATTTCCTCTTCCAAATAATTATATAAACTGAACAAATTAAAGGAGCAATAATATAACCTATTATCCACTCTTTCTTAATCTTAGAAAAATTTACTTATAATTATATGTATTTTACTTCTAATGGTAATTTTTATAAGATCAGGGATGGGTGGATAATAGGTTATTATTTTTCCTTTAATTTGTTCAGTTTATATTAATTATTTGGAAGAGGAAATTACTATTAAGAAGGATTGTTTATATTTAAAGCTATTTGTTAGATATGTTGATGATTGTTTATTTGTAGTTGAGTGACAAACTGAAAAAGTTGATAAATGAGTTTAAATGTTTTGATCCTTCTATAAAACATGTCGTGGAAGGAGGGGGGTTAGATTTTGTTAAATTAAAATTTTTAGATTTTTTTGGTGATTAGAAATGTAAAGAATAATTGTTTAGAATGTAGTCATTATGTTAAGAGTAAAGAGTTAATGTCTATAATTAAATCTGATAGCTATCCATTTGAATCTCATAAAATAGCTGCTTTAAGAAATTATTGCTATAGAAATAAAAGATTAAATAATTCTAATGAGGTAACTGTTTCAAAAAAGGCAATTTTATAAAGATTATTTGAGTGTTTGCTACTCTGATAAATTTTTTAGAAGTATTTTATTTAATAGTAATAATATTTATAATAATGTAAAGGATAAAGAAAATTATGATTTTATTTCTTTGCCATTTAAATTGTCTTTTTATAAAATTGTATGTAAAAATAGTAATTTGTTTGGAAATAAGAAAATTGCTTGAAAAAGAGGTATTATTTTGAATAATTTAGTAAATAATATAAAGGAAATTTTTGATAGAAAGACTTCCTGGAATAGTGTATATTATCCCTTGTTTTTGTAAGAAGATATATATAGGACAGAGTAATTTGAGCTTAAATGAAAGAATAAAGGTACATAAAAGTAGGGTTAGAAATAGATATCTGCTTTATATATCCATGAAAAAGATACAGGCAACACTATTAATTTTGATGAGGCTAAAGTTGTCTTCTTTGAAAGAAATGAAATAAAAAGAATTAAAGAATCTTTATTATTTGAAATTTATGATTCTGAAGTAATTAAATTATTTAAAAGTTCTTGTATTATTCAAGGTCAAGGTATAAACACATAATGTATAACGAATATGTAAATGTAGAATAAAAGTAATATATAAATAAAAATGTAAAATAACTGAATAGTAATTAAGTATAACAATGTGTAAAAATTACAATGTTATTAAATCATAGACAGTTGTATAATAATAGAAATCTTAGCTGACCTTATAGGGTCAGAAAACTATGCAAAATATCATATATGGTGAGAAACGTGAAAATACTGTGTGTATGTAAAAACGTAAGTGAAACCACCATATATGGTTAGGAATGCAAAAGACTCCAGAAGTCTTGAGGGTTATATAAACCCTCATAACCTGTTCTGATGTTCTAAATACGTTCTGAGTATGTTCTGAGTTTTAATTATTTTATTTTGCCTTATAATAGGCTATGTATATAGTTGAATTTAATCATATTAAACTATAATCTTACCATCTCAATTCTGCCTTTGTCCATTTATTTAATTGCTGGTCATAAGACACAGCAAATTGGCGCAGTCGACAGGGTTAGAACCTGACAGCATATCGGCGCAGTAACGACAGGAATAGAATCACTGCAATTGGCGCAGTCGGCACAGGAATCGAATCAAAGAAAGTGGCAGTAATACAGGAACAGAACTGCATTAAAAATTGGCTTGGTCATCATAGGATCAAATCTCGAAATAATTGCCTAAACAGCAAGTGGATTTGAATCAACAGAGAAATGGCGAGCATAACGCAAGTTTCTATTTGCGAATTTTGTACAAAATCCGAGTGATTGGCCATTGTATATTCAGAGAATTAAAAACTACTTTATACTAAATAGTATTACGGAGAATACTGTAAAAGTAGCCTCATTACTTTGCTTTGCAGGCGAAAGAGTAATCAAAATAGCTAACAAACTGTGTGAAAATTCGCCGGAGACACAGAAATACGATGAGCTCGTAAAACAGCTAAATGAATATTTCAATCCCCAACCATCCAAGTTTATTGCTCGATTGCACTTTAGAAGCAGAAGGCAAAGAAAGAACAAAAAAAATAAAAGAATATGACATTGGTTTAAGAGAGATGGCAAAGCCATGCCTTTACGGTAAATATTTAGAAGAAGCCCTTATGGAACAATTATTATTCGGAATAAATGATGACCAGTTTAGACAGATCTTACTGGCAATAAAAGATGTAACCTACGAAGAAGCTATCAGATGTGCAACAGCTTATGAATTGCAGCTTGACCAAGCGAGAGAATTCAGAAGCTTCACAACAGAAACACTTCAAGATACAAAAATTAAAATGTCTGAAGTTAAACCCAAAACCGATAAACAAATTAAATGTTACCGATGTAGAAAAATTGGTCACAAAGCCCGTGATTGCAGTTTACCAGAAAATGAAAGTTATCGGAAAATAACCGAGTATCCCGAAAGATGGCACCACCATACAAAGCCGAACAGAGAATTTATGTGCGAAGCGATGGAAAATAGCTACCTAAAAAGTGCTACTAGAGACGAATCTGATCAAATTATGCTGAATGTAAAACTATTCGGCAAACCATTAAGCATGGAAATTGATAGCGGAGCAGGGATATCGCTGATAAAGAGTAAAGATTGGGGAAGACTAATCCAGAATTTAAAATTCCCTCCAAGGATAGAGAAGACTCAACTCAAGGCCTGGGATGTAAATAAAAATCCCATAAGGATATTAGGAGTTGCAAATGTAAAGGTAGAAACAACAAAAACTAAAGAATTACACCTGGGTCTCTTTTTATGCGGACTTATTTAACACGATTTTGAAGTTACGCGATTCCATGTTTCACCGGAAGTCGAACTACGATAAGGCGTTATTACTTTAAATAATAAGTTTCGCATATATTGAAAGTAATAGCACATTATTGGAATTCAACTTTCATCTTAGTAATTTCAATATTTTCAGTGCTTTATAATAGTAAGATTTTATGCAATAATGAAATTAAAATCATGATTTCCACATTTTATGTATACACACATTAAATTTTACAAGATTATAATGTAAATTTGTTCAAACATTGTGTGTGTTAATTTTGCGTTTTAAATCACATTCTGTTTTTATTTTTTAAAAAAGAACGTAATCAATTATTAATCATTTAGTGTCCGCAAGTTTATTTTTAATCAGTAATAGCAGTGAGCTCAATTAAAATTGAAAATTAAAGACAAAATAAGAATTTAATTTTTAGTTGTTAGATTAATTACTAATTACGTTGTCACCAGAAAACCATTAACAACATGAGAGTGACGTTGGCGCTAGTTGTATTTTCTCATGTGAAGAATCTGATTTTTTTATGAGCTTGCAAACAAACTGTTTATCGGCAAATCGCGATAATAATTAAAACGTGTATAAAAAAATGTAAATTACTGCAAATTATGCATAAAAATATATTGTTTTGAATAAAATTAAATATTATAGTTAAAAAAAGTTTGTCTTGTATCAATTTTTTTCAAATTTGAAATTTTTTATTAGTCATTTTATTTCCTTTTTTTTTTTTGCATGAATTTTAAAGTAATTTTACGTTGGTGCTTTGCTTTTACACGAGTTTTGAAGAATCTCAGTCCGTATCCCCCCTTTTTCAAGGTAAGTTACGTCTACTTTTAATCTTGTTTGCGCATGTTTTCTGAGGAACCTATCTATTGCGTAAAACGAGATCCAGGTGTACTACCAATATATATCATGAATGGAGATATTAACCCGATCATAGGCCGTGAGTAGTTTGCGCCCCTAGGCATAAAAATATGCGTTATAAAAAAAAATCAACATAGAATCGCAAGTCAAAAATAATTACCCCAGCTTATTCAAAAAAGAACCAGGAAAATTAAAAACCTTGCCTGTAGAGATAGAGTTAAGAGACAGAGGAAAACCTATTGTAACAAAACCCCGGAAAGTACCTATAGCACAGCAAAAATTGGCACATCAAAACCACCAACAACAAACAGTAAATTGGCATAGCACAGCAAAGATCGCCAGCAACCGTCTCAACTCACAGACTTTGTTAGGTGAAAAACCATACTTCTGGAGTGGTGGAGGAGTGCAGTATTCAAGGTCAAGGTATAAACACATAATGTATAACGAATATGTAAATGTAGAATAAAACTAATTTATAAATAAAAATGTAAAATAACTGTATAGTAATTAAGAATAAGAATGTGTAAAAATTACAATGTTATTAAATCATAGACAGTTGTATAATAATAGAAAGCTTAGCTGACCTTATAGGATCAGAAAACTATGTAAAATACCCTATATGGTGAGAAACGTGAAAATACTGTGTGTATGTAAAAACGTAAGTGAAAACACCATATATGGTTAGGAATGCAAAAGACTCCAGAAGTCTTGAGGGGTATATAAACCCTCATAACCTGTTCTAATTGTTCTGATGTTCTAAATACATTCTGAGTATGTTCTGAGTTTTAATTATTTTATTTCGCCTTATAATAGGCTATGTATATAGTTGAATTTAACCGTATTAAACTATAATCTTACCATCTCAATTCTGCCTTTGTCCATTTATTTACTTGCTGGTCATAAGACACAGCAGTTCTTTTAATATTAAGGATGTATAGGATGTAAGTGGAATTGTGGTTAATGTTTGTTGTTATTTTATATTTCCTTCACTTGAGAAATTTGCTTGTAGGAGTGAAACTATTGTTTTGTGTTTTAGAGTTGTTGTTTTGTTTTTTTTTGGCTAGTCTGGTTGAGTTGCGAATTTGGGGTAATTTTGATTATATATATAAGGATTTTATTTCAAAATGAATTGCCACATAATTCATGATCCAGAGAAATGATCTCAGCTTTTCCGAGAACTAATTCCAAATATTTCATTTTGGTCATACTTAATATTTGAAAAATTGCTCTCAAGAAAAACTAGTTATTGAATTATTATTATTTTATTTACTTTATTTCATTGCTGGATTGAATGAATGTGAAATACATGTAATGGAAAAGAGAAAAAAAATGTTAGCAAACTCTTTTATTCTCTCTTATTTTTAGAGCAACAAGTGTAAACTTGAATAATCAATAGATGCCAGACAATAGTGTTTAATAAATCGTTATCTAATGCTGTCCCATTCTTCCTCAGGATCCCAAAATGATAATTCCATATACGTATTCATACAGTGTTCTATTACTTTATTGAAATAAGTATTTAATTTTGAAACTATATGCCTACAAGTTATATGATTGAACCAAAAATGAATGAAAGTTATCTTCTTAGTGAAATTTAGTTCTAAGACAGTTCTGGATAAGGATTTATTAAACACTACCATCTGACATCTATTGATTGTTAGAGTTTACACTGGATAGTGTAAGACTAGAGAAAATAAAAGAGCTTGCCAACGAATAACAATGTCTAAGCTGGGATTAGATGATGTAGATCATTGTAAAAAAAGAATGTACTGTCTACGTTCCTTTATTTAAAGTATTCATCTATCTACGAATGAGGTAGTGATAATTATTTAAATGTTTTTTAAAATCAGTAAGAAAAAAAAACAGTAATTTTAAAAATAATACTCATTAATAAAATCCACAAAATATAGCAATGAACATAAAAGCACTGAGATTATTTAAACATTTAGGCTTTTTAGCAGAATTTTTTATTATGAAATTAAAATAATAAATTTACTTTTACATTCTTGGCTTGCTATAATCTAATTAAATAAGACTTGCTCCAAAGTTAATTATTAATGTTAATAATAATTGTGAGGGGATGTCATTGAGACAATAACTTTCATTTAGCTTTCATTTAATCATATAATTTATATGCATACAATGGCAAGATTAAATACTTATTTATCTCAGTGAAATAACTGAACACTTATGGTATACTGGTGTGGAATTATCATTGAGGAAGTGCAATTCAATAGAGAGCTAATAGTAATGAAAACAAAATAGGAACATAAAGTGATTAATTTTAATTTAGAGTTTTAAAAAAGCGCCACTAATGTTCACGGATAGCTTTTTTTTTTTTAAATCAAAATGAAGCCTTTGCCATTATAACAGAGTGGCTTGAAACCCCACCTGAAAATCTTTTGAACACTTAAGCATGAATTTCATTATTAAAAATAATGGGATTTTTTAAGGTTGCATGTGTGTGTATGCATGTGTAGTCATTCTAACATTTTATGGAGTTTTATTAAAGAATGTTAACATTTTGGATTAAGCCAATATTTGCATAATGTTGAACTGATGAATTTATTAGAATTCCAATTTTGATTGTGAAAATACCTTAAATATGTAAAATTTACCTAATGGTGAGATAAAATTACAGATAGTCATTATAAAAATCAGGATATAAATTGAATATATAAGTAACCTTATATTTTTGTTCTGGTAACTTGAATAGGGAATTGAATTCTATAAATATTTAAAACTGGTCTAATTGTGAGGAAGTGATATATTTAATAATAAGAATTGTTAGTCTTATTATGTTTTACTTTTATTTATTTAATTTTTTTTTTTTTTAAAAAAAGAAAAGATCAAATCAATAATTGTATGATTAAAAATTTTGCTAGAAAGAATATATAAGACAAATTATATACTGCTATTTAACTTCTAATTTATTTCTAATTCATGTAAATATTCATAATAAGTTTTCTTTTTGTTTTGTAGCTTATATTTTAGTTAATGCAATTATAGTATTGGATTATATTTATTATAATCTGTTAAGCTCATTAATTATATAAATGGTTTTTAATTATACAAATATATAATATATTTTGTTATGTGATAATGTTTGATTTTAAAATTGCTATATATACATATATTTTATTAAAAGTTTTAAAAGATGTCTACAGTAGAATTAAAGGTCAATATTGAGGAGCCACGATGGGATCAGAGCACATACTGGGGCCGAGCACAACACTTTTTTACTATCACCAATCCACTGAATTTACTTTGCACCAATAATGAATTAGAAGAAGCCAAAACCATCGTTCATAGCTATAGGTTAGCAATTAAATTATTGTTTGTGTGTGTATATATATATTTAAATTTTTAATGGTTAATAGAGATATAAATTAATTAGTAAATGGGATCACCGTTATGTGTAGAAGTTAACTCTACATTCTAGATGTATTGATATGCAGCAACCAATCAGACGTGGCTCTGCAGGCTGAATGAAAACAATAGCTTGAACAGGTTTGCTATTTTTTTGCATTCATGAATACACCTAAACTATGAATTTAATTGATCCCATTTATTAATTAATTTACATATACAGTATTTATACCTATTAATAAATGAAAACACACAAAAACAACCCAAACAAACAAAACCCCCCCCCCACACCCACACCCAACAGGAAAACCAAGCACCAGACACACCAACCACAAAAAAACAGCAAAACCCCACAACACCGGCAAACAGAGAACAAGACAGAAGAAAAACCCACAACACCACCAAACCCCAAAGTCGCCCGCAGGAGGGTGGACGAGAGCACGCAGAGGGGATTTGATCCAAGACAGACAGGCCCAGACCAAAGCCCCACGCGAGCCAAGCCAGAAAAGGGGGAGAGAGAGGATAGAAGGGATTTACACAACCCACCATGCCGTTGCAGGGAACAGGAGCGTTACAGGAAGAAGGAAAGGAAGTGAGAATAACACCGCAAAGGAAGGGGGAGGGTAAAAGACCAAAGACACCAAAAGGGGCGGAGTCAGACCCAACTTTAAGCATGAGCTAGATGAAAATATTTTGTGTTTTCATCATTCTCAAGTTTAGAGTAAGAGAGAAAAGGGGTGAGAGGGATAGACCAAGACAGACACCCCCCAAAGCCCCCCCCAACCGAAGGGAATGGAGAGAGGCATAGATAGGGATTTACACCTTTATCATGATACCTTTTAGCAGGGCAAGTAGGAGAGTTTTGCTTTTCCGGTAAGGGATGGAAAGGAAGTGAGCTTAAGGTTTAACACTAATCCGCCTAATAGGATAGGGTGGCTATGGTTGTAAAAGAGCCAAAGACACCAAAATGTAGGGGCTGAACTGAGTTCAGACCCATAGACTATTAGCTTTGAGCTTGATGAAAATATTTTTGTGTTTTCATTCTTCTCTGTTTGTAGTTAGGAGAAAAGGGGTTGCTGAGGGTGCATGACCTAAGACGTGGGCTCAGACCAAAGCCCTCCTGGGCACAAGCCGAAAGCGGGGAAGAGGAGATAGAAGGGATTTCAGCCTCACCGAACCGTTTCAGGGGAACGAGGTTGTTCAAGCGGAAGTTTATATTTATCAATCATCTTTTTTTGTACATCAAATTTTTACATTTCAACTTTATACTGTACTATAAATCTAATAAGTAAATGCCCTTTTTTACTGTACATAAATATGTATGATTTTTAAGAAAATAGTTTACACTTTTACAAATCATTATACTTGTACCTAAAGTTATTGTGCACAATAGTATCACTTTATTGCTTCTTTTCCAAATATAACTATAATTATTTTGTTTTCACAAGTCTATTAACTTTTAACAAGCCAGCTGTAACACTGCTTAATGTTGCAAGCTTTATTAGATTTTCTAAAAAAAGAAAACCAATTACTGATAACAAATTTAATTCTTATTTTATAAGTATTGTAGGTATAGGTAATAAAATAAAACTACATTAATGTAAAAATAGTATGTGATATGTTGGACTATTTCCATCATCTGTCATTAAATGTTGAATGCAAAGAAAATTTTAAACTTTATATAAACTTTTCAAATACAAATAACTCGATAGTAATAGCATACAAATAGACAATACAGGTGAGTAATTACACAATCTGGCCTGATCAATGACAATTTAGCATAGGAGTTGAACTTACACCTTATATTCGAGGATCTATAGGTATAAGTTCATCTATGTTAAATTGTCATTGGTCAGGCCTGTAGTGTTTTGTAAAATGGCAGACATGTTTGTGCACTCCAGAAAAAACTAGAATTTATTCGTAAGGCTATTTTTAGATCGTGCTCTGATAGCTGAGGAATTTAATTAGTGCATTGACATAATGGCGATCGACAATTCCTAGAAATATTTGCTAATTACAAATGTTTCTAGATAAGAGATGTTACCTTATTGGTCAGTGCATTGATTGATCGTTGCAGTTGTCAGAGAGCGATAAGAAGACTGGGTAACATCTAGCAGTGTAACATAGAGAGCAGTAGAGAGTCAAGCAGTATTGAATAAGCAGTAGTTAAGTAGAGATATCTCGCATCAGTGCTGGCGGTTAATGATCAGCACCCAGTGGAAATGTAGTTCACGGGTGTAGCTGAAAGAGATCGCAGCGGAGATATTGCATTCATTGGAGAGCTTCGTTGCAGACCAATTCATTGGAGAGCTTCGTTGCAGACCAATTCGTTTGGAGATCTTCGTGGCAGACCAATTCATTGGAGAGCATTCGTTGCAGACCATTTCAGCAGAGAGATTGCAGACCAATTCGTTGGAGAGCTTCGTTGCAGACCAATTCGTTGGAGAGCATTCATTGCAGACCAATTCGTTGGAGAGCTTTGTTGCAGACCGATTCGTTGGAGAGCACTCATTGGAAAAGAACAGCGTGGGAATTGTATAACGTTATTTGCTGACCGCACAGTATGACTTGCAGTTATAACATTGGCACAGTTGTAATTGTGGATATAACAAGGCCAGCAACATCTGAAGAAGAATGGAGAATAATAATACACCTGGGTCTCATTTTATGCGGATTATTTTAATGCGATTTTGAAGTTACGCGATTCATGTTTCTTCTTAATATCCTTCATATTTCACTATATTTATTAGATATCAAGAAATTTAAATTATTAATAACTTATTTTGACTTTAAATACTTTTTTTTCTTTCAAAAATATAATGTTATATTAGCAGCTTACGTTAATATGGCCATAAGCTGTATTTAGAATCTTAACTTCTATGTAAATAACCTATTTATACTAATGAGTAAATAATAATAATAGATTTATACATACGTATAAAAATATCGCAATAAATTTTCAAAAATTTTAAACTTTTAAAATGTATTTTGTTAAATATTAACAGAAATAAATATTTTTTTTAGATTTTTAAAATAAATAATAACAAAGATTTTATTGATTTTATAAACTGAAAATAATTTTTCGAATGATAATGTCTAATCTTTTTGTTTTCATTGCATCTCATTTTTTTAATATAGAAACAGCACAAGACTGGAAGTGGCACTAGTTATACAAGACGTCATGAATCTGATTTCGTATTAGTTCACAAATGAACTCATTGTAAAGTTGTGGTAATGATTAAAATATGTATGAAAAAATGTAAAATTAAATACTGTAGTTAATAAAAAAAGTAAAAAAAGTTTGTCTTATATTAATTTTTTATATATATTTGAAATTTTTTATTAGTGATACTTTATTTCCTTATTTTTTTAATGTGAATTTTAAAGTAATTTTTTTGTTGCTTTGCTTTTATGCCAATTTCAGAAAATTATGGGAACCTATCCCCATTTTTCAAGGTAAGTTACGTTTATTTTTGTGCGATTTCTTTTGTGCACGTTTTCTGAGGAACCTATCTACCGCGTAAAACGAGACCCAGGTGTACTCAAAATGTTGTGTAATTACTAACCTGTCTTATCTGTTTGTATGCTATTATTAACAAGTTGTTTGTATTTGAAAAGTTTAAATAAAATTTAAAATTTTCTATACATTTAACATTTAATGATAGATGATGGAAATAGTCCAACATATTATCACATACTATTATTATATTAATCATTTTTTCAATTATGTTAAAAGAATTCTGATTTTAATTAATAGTTAAAAGATTAGTTAATGTTGATTTTTTTTCTTTTTTAATATAACATTTATGATATGTTATTTAATTATATATTCAGTTAAAGATAAAGCGCAAGATAATTATAAGTTTCCCCACTGCAGAGCAAAGTTCTCTTTAGTTTCCTTTACAGTGAAATAATGAAAGAGAAAACAAATCAATGTCAATTGGTAATGATGTTTGTGTTCTTCCTTTCTAACTAATAGTAATTAGACAATCATTTATTAAAAAATAATTCAGTGATTTTCTGGTTTGCCAATGGGTTGGCATCTTGTAAGAACAATTCTAAACCTGTTTGAAAATTATTAGCTACTTATATTTGAATTTCAGATTTTGGGTATAACAGGCTCATACCTACACTACAAAACTCATCTATATATATATGTAGCATTTCATTTATACAGTAACAAATTTTTAAACATTCTTTTATGCTAGAGCCTGTATTTTTTTAATAATGTAAATTTTTAAATAAATTATGACCACATTAAATGCATTTGATTAAAACCACACCCTATTATAGCACTAGTATTAAATTATTTATGAATCTAGAATAAAATGGTTTAAAACTTATGTTGAAAAACATTGGCTTAAATTGTTTTAGAAAACTTTTATTTCACATAATGCATTATAAATTTGTTTAGATCATCACATTACTATGAAATCAACATCATAGGAAATTACCATACTTTATCATGACTGGGTGGTAAAATGTGTTTCTTGCTATAACTAATTAAACAGAAAGCTTTTTATTTATATGTTTGTGTACGTTATTTTTTTCTGTTTATATTTTAGATCATTTCTAAAATGTCTTAAGTTGCAATATTAATCATCTGTCATTATTAAGATTTTACTCAAAACTTAAATATTAGTATACTCATTTTCTAGATCAATAAATGTTTTATGATATACTTTTCGGCTTAATTGTTCTGAATTTAAACTCCTCTTCTTTCTCTTAGCTTGTTTCTCTAAGCTGCCCAACAACTAGATATTTAATACTATTTCCAATTACTTTTTATTTGCTGCTAAAGAATGCTTTTCTAACTGGGAATTAGAAACTGTCAAAACTCATTCTCTAAGCATAATACTATTTGCAATTACTTTGTATTTATTGCTGAAGAATGATTTACTGATTGAGGATTAGAAACTGTCAAAACTGATTTGTCTGCTTTTATTTGTAAAGTTCATGAACATATAAATATGACAAGTGGCTTTATAATAACAAATTCATGGAAATTACATACTTCTTAAATAAATATTGACAGAACTTGTTTTATAGTGAGTAGTGCAACCATCTGTTGTACTTATGTTCTGTATTAGGCTGGATGAATTTTGGAAATTTTTTAATCACAAGCAACTTTAGCATTTTTTTCTACAGGTGGCCAACCCAACTAGATTTAAATTAACAGTCAGTTTTCTGACAAAAACAAAATAAAAATTATAATTGTAATATGATCTGAGTTTACTACTGATTGGGGGGGGGTGGGTACTTCTACAGGCATTAATGTCATAATTTATTTTTTTGTGATTTTTTAAACATTTCTTTATATATATGCATTTATTAAGGATTTAAAGTGTATATGTACACATTGTAACATTTTTCCCGTTTTGCTAGATTTTGTTAGGCCTTTTTTTACACACTATTAAGCGAAAATTAATCAATATTTTGTTGCTATTTCCAAACACATAGCTATATTTCCTGATTAACTTTCACTTAATAGTATGTAAAAAAAAGACCTAACAGAATCTAGAAAAACAGGAAAAATGTTACTATGGTGCCCCACATTGTGTGCCATCGTAATGGTTTTCACATTTTAATAGATTCTGGTAGGCCTTTTTTTTGCACACTGTTAAGTGAAAGTTAATCAAGCTATGGATAAGCAAACATTTTGTTCCTATTTCCAAAAACATAGCTATATTTTCTGATTAACTGGTCTACTAATTATTGTGATTGGAATTGCCAATGAAGTTAGTTTTAATTTATAAGAGAGCGCCATAGTCAATAGACTCCTAACTTCCTTGTATCCCATAATTTTGACGCAAGTAACTAAAAGATCAGGGTTATGCTTTCATGTAATTATTTTTTTTTAGGGGATATTAAATTATACACTCAAATCCTAATAAACTAACATTAATAAATTTAATAACTAAGATTAATAATGCACAATGAAAAGTTGATATTAGAAATAAATATTTTATTCTAACAAATTAAAATATTTAAAGATAAATTATTAATAAGTTGGAAAGACTGCATGCATGCTAATCCAGACATGAATCAATTAATTAAAACAGTTTATATTACACTTAGATTTCTTAGGTAAACAAAAATCTCTTGAATAACAACATTTAATGTCTATCAGGATTATATTATAAGCTTATTGGAGAAAGGTTTGCAAACGCCTAATTTAGTCATAATCGGGACTAGTTAATCTTAGCTTATCGGTAAGTTTAGCGAGTTTATGAAGATTGTTGATTACCTTGCATAGTTTTTCGTGAGATAGAATGAGCTCGTGGCCATTGGTTTTAACTTGTTCTTGATCCTGGTTCTAAAGGTTAGTCACGAAAGTTTTTCTGGGGTTGACGTCTTCATGATGAACGATGTCAAAAGCTTCGATCCACTCCAGCATGATGAATTATTTCAGCATAGAGTATTCCTGGATTTTTCATGACCCTGATCATACTGGTATTCTTCCTTTTATATTAGAGGTCCGGTTTTCAGACTTCTGTGCATATTTTCTTTTGTCCTTTTATCAACATACAAGCTAATAATCTTGTACATTCTTTTTTAAATTTAATTTACAAATTCTTTTTTTTTAAACATAATTCGGCCATCTTTAATTAGCTTCCAAAAAGGTTTACTGATTGTAATCTGCGTGTCTTTTATTCTTTCTTATTTTAACTTTTATTTTTAATTACATAAAAAAAAAATATGAACGAAAAATGTAACTTTCATTTGTACGTTTAAAAAAAAAATTACACAAACTAAAAAAAAATTTTAATTGCGTCTTTTAATAAGTTCACTAAATTTATTTTTTCTTTTAGCTTTTACCAACTGCCAATATATTTGTATCATATATAAATAAACGGTACAACATATATGCATTAACTTGCTTGTATCCACTGATGGAACATTAACTTGCTTGTATCTGCTGATGGAACTGTCAGTTTATGATTGTTTTTCATCTTTTATTAATTCTCTGAAATTAATAACTTCATGTGATTAAATTAGAAATACTATATTTGAAAATACTATATTTGAAAACCAAGTATTTATTTATTAGTTTTTTTTTTGTTCCAAAATATCTCATTGAATTTATTTTAGATCAACTATTATTTATATTTTTACTTTTATGTTCATTTTAGCAGGGTTTTTTTATAGTTTTTTTTTAATCATTTAATAAATCTGATCATAAGATATTCTTAATGTATTTAAAATTTTATTTCATGCATATGAATGTGATTTTTTTTTCTAATCCTTTAGGAAAAAAGAATTTATGCCAGGATTAACAGAAGAAAAGTTATGGCATGCTAAACATGTTTATGATTCAGCATTTCATCCAGATACAGGTGAAAAAATGATTTTAATTGGTCGGATGTCTGCTCAAGTACCGATGAATATGACTATAACTGGATGCATGATGACATTCTATAAGTAATTAAAGTAGTATTGATTCATTTTTCTAATATTAAATTTTTATATCTGGAAACAGGAGGTTAAGCTTGAGTTCAAACCTTAAACAGTGTTTTGACTTTCCAGGTTTTTAGCTTGAATAGTAACTGGTGCTTGATGCATACCGGCATTACTTTTAGCTTTGAATTGTAAGTCTCTTTGATAAAAGAAAAATCCAGAAATCGGTTGGAAATATACAATTTTACTGATTACTCAGCTTTACTACAGATAACATTAGAAAGGAGAACGGCTCTTTTATCATATAGAAAAGAATGAATTAATAGTTGAACCAAAACAAGTAATAACAACACAAAATGACATTATGTTAAAAAGTTTATCGCACAATTGAAAAGTATAGAGTTTAAGCCCATTTTAGGATTTTGAACATCTTCAGTTAAGTCTGGAAAAGATAAAGTTGACATTTTAAAGTGAGATATTTTTAAGAATTTTTTACTTTTATAATTTTTCTACTATAATTTCATCTGTTCAAAATGGATCTACAAAGCATTCATTTGTCCATATCTTTGAGATAAATCATTAAATTATGATCAAATTTTAATGCTAGGAATTAAATCTTTTCAAATTGCTTCCATTTTTTTTTTTTTATTGTGAAAAGGAATCCAAGTTATATTTTTCTTTATTAAAAGTATGTAAATAATATTTTAATTTGCGAAGCGCAGATAGTTGAAAATTGAAATAACTTGAGATCCTGCTGAATCTCACTGCACTCGTTAAAATACGTATACGACAGCCAATCAGAATGTCATGATAGCCATCTAAACAACAATCAAATCCAAACACACAACAAAGATTTTACAAGAAAAAAGCCAATCAGAATGTCATAATAGCCATCTAAACAACAATCATGACATATACGTATTTATTAAAAGTAATAATTTGATTTAAATCTTAATGAGGAGGGCGGGAACTGTTTGGTTTTTAATTATTTTATAAAATCCATTGATATACTAATTTATTGGTAAAATCTGGATATGTACTCCCATATTTGAAATAGGATTCTAGATTCAAATGATAAACAAGATCCATATTGTAGTATTATATATATAAGATTGTTATAAAGACATATCCTAATTTTTCTGAGCAATATTTTTGCCTTAGAATTTAGTTTTACAAATGTTTTAAGAAATTAAATTATAAGGTGAATAAAGCTTAGACTATTGTTTAGCTTGAGTTTTAAATGCCAGACAAATTTGAGACTTATATATAAAAAGTAGGTCATATAGACAGGAACCATCTTCCCACCTGGATTTTTATTTTGTTAGTTAGAGCAATCTACTACAAGCCTAAGTAATCAATTGCTACTATATGGTATTATAATATTCACATCCACAAATTGGTTTCTGATTTTTGCCTTTATCAATGAGACTGATTCATCTAGCAAAGTACTGTTTACTCTCTTTATACTATTCAAATCAATAGCCTGAAATTCAAAATAACAATGAACTTTTGAATCCATTATCTTTTCATCTGGAATCAATAGATAGTAGATGGTATATTGCAATGATATTCATACTGCAAACTGATTTCTGATTTCTTCATCAGTAAAGACTGATTCAAAACAAGAACTAAGGTTTTTATGCATTTAGAAAACATTTTTTACTCACTTTATACTAGTTAATTGTTATTTGAATTTCATGCTATTGCTTTGAATAATATAAAGAAGTATAAGGCAGTTGCTAGAGCCATGAAAGCATTGATTCTAGCTTTGAATCAGTCATCACTGATGAAGGTAAAAGTCAGATACCAGTCTAAGGATGTGAATATTATAGCACTATACCATCTAACATTCATTAATTATTTAGACTTACAATAGATAGGTTTAACTAACAAAGTAAAATCCAGATGAGGAGATAGTTTTTGCCTACGTAAACTGTTTATTTAAAATTTTTTTACAGACATTTAAAACCCAATCTAAACAATGCTTTAGAAACCTTAGTTTTATGTCCTTATAGATTTCTTTTTTCTTTTGACTAGAAAGATTAATATCAACATCACATGACTTTTTCAACTTATGTCATATGCTTCCAAGAGTAATCATTTACATATGGATTGCAGCATTTTGCATTGTGAACTAGAAAATTAAAATTTTGTTTGAATACAAATTTCTAATTGTTTTATTTTGCTTACTATTTTTTTTTTTTTCTGATAATGGCTAAGTGAATCAGCAGATTTGGAGAAACTGAATATAACAGCCATTCTGTATTTTACTATAAAGTAATACTTATTAATCATTTTAAATAAAAAATGAAAGAACAGCATTATGAAAATCAATGGAATACCATATATAGTAATAATATTACAAAATGACCAACAAAAGACTTTGTGAATTGACATTATTATTGTTTTTCTAAGAAAAGCTATTTTTTTTAAATTATTATTTAAGCTATATTTAAAGTTTTTTTCTGTATAATTACTCATCTATTGTATTTTATTAGGACAACTCCTGCTGTCATTTTCTGGCAATGGGTGAATCAGTCTTTCAATGCTATAGTTAATTATACTAATCGAAGTGGAGATTCTCCTATTCCTCTTTCGTAAGACATTTTAAATTTATATATATATACTTTTATTGTTGATGTATGTATACACATATAGTTCTTTGTTTAGTTATAAATGAATTGTAAAATATATATTTTTTAATAGCCAGTTAGGTATTTCTTATGTAGCAGCAACTGGTGGTGCACTTGTCACAGCATTAGGTCTTAATAGCTTAGTTAAGGTGAGTGAAATTATATTGATGTATTTTTAACTTTTGTATGATTGTTAATAGTTATTACAGAAAATTGGTGTGTAAATCATAGTATATTTTTTATTTCAATGGCTAGTATTTTTTTCAAAATAAATTATTACTTGGGAAATCTTGTATATTGGTATTACTGTATTTTAAATATTTTGAATATTATTTAGTATATACATATAAAAAAAAATTTAAAACTAAGTGTTTAATTTTTATTAGATTATTACCATTATTTATTTGTTTAAAAGTATAAATTTTTATTTTATCTTAAAGCTTGTGAATCTCTTGCATAAATTTTTTAAAAACTCTACAAAGTATTTCTTTATATTTTTAAAGAACCTCCAATATATTGCATCAACACGTGATTACATTCACCTCTTTGCAATTAAAAAAGTGAATTTTTTTACAAAAAAAAAATTAAGAAACTGCTAATTCATACTTTGTTAGGTATCATTGAGTCTATATATATATAGTCATCATTATGTCACAGTTACTGAGAAGTTTTGATAATTTTTGATCTATAATTTTATTTTTATTTATATAAATAAGTATAGAGGATTTGAACTCAGATTTTCAAGCACCCTTCAACTATCCACACTATGTCATACAACTGATACACATGACCACACACATGTAGAAAAGATAAATAATCACCAATATACGTATTTCATGCTAAACCAGTACTCATCAATTGGTCCAGATTATCATCTCCCACACATATATAATCAGTGCTCAGTTTATATTAAGATAGCAAATCTTCATACTTTAATGGACAGGCTTCAATCCACTCCAACCTCCAACTTTTCAGCCATCCATATCATTGAAAATCTGATGATGAAAACTCAAATCCCATGCTGATGCTAATATTATTGCTATGCGCATGTTGACCTGAAGTCACTCTGATCCCTTATGTATAGGACTGTATCCATTTAAATACATATAAGAGGGGTGGTCAGGATACAAGCTTGATATGTAAATATTTGAAAACCAGACACTCTTCACAAACCGATTTTAACTCAGATTTTCAAGCACCCTTCAACTATCCACACTATCTCATACAACTGATACACATGACCACACGCATGTAGAAAAAATAAATAATAACCAATATATGTATTTCATGCTAAACCAGCACTCATCAGCATGGGATTTGAGTTTTCATCATCAGATTTTCAATGATATGGATGGCTGAAAAGTTGGAATGGATTGAAGCCTGCCCATTAAAGTATGAAGATTTGCTATCTTAATATAAACTGAGCACTGATTATATATATGTGTGGGAGATGATAATCTGGACCAACTGATGAGTGCTGGTTTAACATGAAATACGTTTATTGGTGATTATTTATCTTTTCTACATGTGTATGGTCATATGTATCAGTTGTATGAGATAGTGTGGATAGTTGAAGGGTGCTTGAAAATCTGAGTTCAAATCCTCTATACTTACAATTAAGCTCCTAGGTTTGTGAAGAGTGCCTGGTTTTCAAATATTTATATAAATAACTATATATGCTATATTTTTTATTGATAAATCTAAAATATTGGACAATTTACAGCAGAAGGTTGTCTATTTTTATCTTTGTAATGAACTAAAAGTAAGCAGAATCTTTATAGCCATGTCATATGTAATTATTTAATCATCATTTTTTATAGGAAATTATACAGAAGTGTCTGAAATAATAAGTTTCTCTAAAAAATTAATTTTACATGACAATTCCAAAATTTCTGAAATTTTCTTGGATATTTATAGCAATTAAAATTTATGGAAATAGCAGTTATTTTTTCTTTACAGAAATTTATTAATCATATTTTATGGAAGAATTATTTAAAACTTTTCAGAAAATTTATTATAAAGTCTCGTTTTGTGTAAATCTTCATTCTGAAATAATCATGCCCAAATATTCAATGGAATTGGACAGAAATGTTCTGTGATAAAGTTTTAATTTTCTAATGCAAGTTTCTAATTACTAAGAATTTCTAGCCTAGATTTATTACAACAATTTATTTCTAAATAACCAAATGGAAAAACATATTAATATTCTCAATGTATATTTTAATGTATTAACTTAAGTATAGATTTTTACATATAAAATAAGATTTGCATTGTTTTATTAGGGGGGGAAATTCTCATTAACTTCAAAAGCCAATATTTAAATTTTTTATATATATATATTTTAGACAAGTCATTGTTTTCCAACAGGAAATATAATAAAAGTATGTTCATGAAGTGCGCATTTATTAGCTAGAAAACTTAGAGAATTTTAGTTTCTAATTTATTTCCTCTTTAAAATACAAAAGTTTAAAACTTTAAAATTATAGTTTAATGAAAGATGTTTCGGAGGAATGATGAGTGGAAATAAGAAGAAAGGACAGAAGAGATTGATATTATTGGATAATATAAAAGATGGGAAGAATTATGTGGAATTGAAGAGTTGGTCAAGGAAGAGAATGGAATGGAAAAATGGGTGAATTGATAATGTGACTACTCTCTGGATCTGTCTATTTGACAGAATACTATTGATAATGATAGCTAAGAACATTTAACAGACAACCTAAATATTCACAAAAATTTTCCATATTAAATATCTGTAGGAGTTTTATTCTAAAGACATTAGCTATTATCATTACTGAAGAAGAGAATAAATCACATAATGAATTAGATGTGCTCAGAATTAACATATCATAATTTTATAATTTAGTAATTCCATTACAGAATTTAAGCATGCACTATCTGATTTTAATTAGATTGAATTTTTGCCAATTAAATATATTTAAATACTTTTATTTTTAAAATGGATTATTTGAATAAACTTGAAGAAAAAAGGAGGGGGGGGGGCATTGTAGAATAAATAGTAAATAATTTAGATTAAGTCAATTCAGCAAATTCTGGGTGACTAGAGAAATTTATTACAAAATAATTCTTCACAGTTTAGTGCAACAGTAAAGTGATTAGATGTGAAATCTAAAAGACTTGGGATCACAGCTCAACTCTTGACACTTCACTGCTCAAATTTCTATGATCTTTTGATGAGTGAGAAACAGTTTGATTATTTTTCTGATGATAATAAAGATATAGAGTGAGCTTTAGTAGTTTGTAAGCTGAATTATCCTTTCCCAAGGTTAATCAATCTTCTTCTTACTTCCATTTAGAAAATAGTGATTTAACAATGTTAACATAATCCACCCAATTATAGAAATTTAATTGTATCTAACCTAGAATTAGAAAGTAAAATAACAATTCTCTTGTTGAAGTTGATTCTATTGAATTCATTTGATATAGTATTTTTATTTCAGAATCATGAGCATCACTAAAAGCAGATGGAAAAGAAAGAGAACAAGAAAATTTAAATTAGCAATTATCAAATAATTTAATAAATTGCAATCTTTTAGAATTCTAAGCTAAACAGTAAAACTAAAATTAAAGATTGATTACTTTTTTAATTTGTATTATCTAGATTGCCAAATATAAAGCAGTTTTTGAATTATATAAATTCTCTCAAAGCATCGAATGTGATGCAACAAAAGTATTTATTTTTATTTTGTTGTTGCTCTTTACATTAATAATACTGTTAATGAATTATTTTTAATATAATAAAAAGTTACAGTTTTCTCTTAGGATTGGAATGCAAAATTTTTGTTTTAGATTTCATTATTTTTATAAACTAAAATAGATTGATTTTAGTTTGGGGCATGCTCAAAATATATTCAATGACTTGAAAACTATGCCTTTTTAAAAAATATATTTTAATATTTCCAAGTCTCTTGAGATATTACTGGGAATATAACACAGTCTGAAAGACATGACTACCAGAATTATTTGGCTGAAAATAATTTTTTCTGTGAAAAGAGAAATAAATCTTAATGGAAAGAATCCATAGAAAGCTTAGAAATGAAATTTTTGAGCAATATTTTTATTATGCTTAACTTTTCCTTTATCTAGGAACACATTCCTTTTTTTTTCTCAAAATTAAAAATAAGAAAACATGATAATATTAAGCAAGTCTAAGAATTTTTCATTTTATCTTATTCAGAAAAAAAAAAAAAAGAACATGAAAGTAGATATTTAATAATTATGGAAACTGTAGTTATATATTTACTTTTAATTTAAGATCATTTGACAATTCTGGCTTTAAAGTAAGATATGCTTTCTCAAAATGTTGCTGTTAGTGATCTAAGCAAAGAATTTATGCAGAAATGTAATTAAAAAGCTCCTTCATTAAAGATCTTCCCTTAACTATTATACTTTAAATGTCATCTTTACATTAAAAATCTCTGTTTATTCTTTGTTAAAGGACGTAATAGCATTAGCAATGGGTCTATTCTATCCACATTATATAAATCACTTACTTTGTTCCATATAAAAAATATTAATAATAAGTATAATGACTATAGCAGTTTTTTTTTTCTTTTCATTATGACGTTTTCTTGATAATATAGTGTATAAATCTAAAAAATAATGCTAGTTAATGGATAAAGAAATAGTTTTTCAGCTGAAAAAATTATTACATATTTGTGTGAATTTAAAAACCAGCAATTAATTACAGAATTTTACAAAACAGAGCCATGAAAAATTCTTTATATTATTTCAATCTTATACCTTCTGAATAAAACTTCATATTCTTTATATATATATTAGTAAATATTATCAGAAAAATGTCATGACATTGTGTAAGTCTATCAATATTATTTGATAACAGATGTCTTAAAATGATATCTAACTGATTAGATTTATACTTGTCAGACTTAAAGAATTAGGTCAGAGTTCAAATAAGCAATAATATTTAAAATATTAACTCTATCATTGATGAATTAAAATGAATTTTATCTCTTCAGTGATGACATAATGAGACAGTTTATATTTTATGATATGCGATGCTACACCATGATTCTTTTTGGTAAGTAATATATCTGAGAATAATTCTATAATTTTTCAATTATCACAAATTATCTTTTTTTTTTTTTTTAGCTAATTTAAGATTGCATTTATTATTATTACTACTATTATTATTTTGATTATTGAAATGAATCATCTTGAAATTTCAGTACTACATGTAGAAGCAGCTCTTATCAATAATATTGATTTACTATGAAATACAGAAAGAAAAAAGAATTAGGTGCTAATTTAATAAATTAAGACCTGCTTTGATTTTTTATAAGTATTTCATATATAAAGAGTTTCCTACCATTTTAATTGATTTAATTAAAAATCAATTTTTATGTGTTTAAATTTTATGAATATTAAGTGCACAGTTATAGTTAAACCATACATTTATTTTTCTGCAGATTAATCATCTGTAACTTCTATCTTTCATCACATTAAATATTAAAAAGATTATATTTTGATTAATTCTAGAATATTATATATTGTTAACCTATTCATTTTTGTCTTTTTTTAATAAAATATTATATTAATATTTTCTTAAATGTACTATAAATTTTATGCACACTTTGTTCTGACAATTAATATAAAATTTATTAGAATCATTGTTATCCAAATTCAGATTTAT
Source organism: Epiperipatus broadwayi (assembly GCA_028023455.1). Taxonomy (NCBI): domain Eukaryota; kingdom Metazoa; phylum Onychophora; class Udeonychophora; order Euonychophora; family Peripatidae; genus Epiperipatus; species Epiperipatus broadwayi. Next base: position 63,585 of record JAQFVV010013330.1, read on the forward strand.
CTGATTTTAATTTTTAAATCAAAAAGTTTTTAAACTAAAATACTTTATTTTTTATATTGATGATTTCAGTGTTTCTTTCTTTTTTTTTTAGTCTGCCCCTCCATTAATTGGTAGATTTGTTCCTTTTTTTGCTGTAGCTGCAGCTAATTGTGTTAATATTCCTTTAATGAGATCAAGGTAAATGTTTTAAAATCATTATTTCACTAAATATTTGATTATCTTAATGTACATTATACATAATTATAGCAGTTAATTTCTGTATTAAAATATGATTCATATATCAAACTAAAATTCTTTGTGACCAAAGGATTATAGCTCATTACTTTGCCATAGTCATAATCTAGGATTCACGTTAGATGTCAGATGAATGTCTAAAAACAAAACTGAAATTATAGTATGAAATGGGAGAGGTATCATATTCCTATAGGTCAATATTTCAAAGATCAAAAGAAAAACAGCCATACACAATACATTTGAATATTTTTTCAATGGTTTATCTGGTCTAACATAAAAAACTGTTATAATGGCACATTATCACAACTTTTTAAATATATTTAATACCAATAAAATCTGTTAATATGAAATATATAAATAAAACACATATTCTTCTTCTTTATTATTATATGAACTATTATAACATAAATAAATAACACTCTCAACATTAACATTGGTATCATATCTGATCTTGCCTTCAGAAGTGGACTATTCCAGATTCCTTGCCTGATTGGCTAGCACCCAGTTGCTATCCAATGGGGATGAATCCTTCATTGGAGTTCATGTTTTGAATCTAAGTATCCCCAGTAAGATAAGGGATTTGGACAATAAATAGTCAGCCTTTTTGGAGGCAAAGCAGAGAGTGTTAACTTCTGTCAACCTGAATGACTGAACGTGCTCTCCAGTGAAACTTCTGCCTACAGCAAGGGAATCTTCACTAGTCACTACTGATATGTCTTTGCAGTGAAGCAAGTTCACCTAGGACTGCAAACTGCTATGTCTGCATTCGATTTGAGGCAAGCTCTCTGAATGCAGCTGGAAGAGTCTACTAGGGCCAACTTGAGGCAAGCTGTTCAGTTCAGCCGGAAGAGTCTTAGTTGAACTTGTGAGGCAGGCTAATCATATAGCTGGAAGTGAGTTCCATCATTCGGTATGACTAACTCATCATTAATTGTATAAACTATATTTATAATATTGATTAATTAACATGTGTCTATTTTTGTAACTAATAAATTATACATATTAATTGTTGATAAATAATACAAAAACTCTGTCAGATAATGAAAATTATTCTACATGATTTATTCGTGTAGAATAACATTAATTGTTGAGTAGTTTGGCATTGCTTTTTCTGTTGGTTTGGAACTGAATCTGTAAATCAAGCCAAGCACAATAGATCTGGCACAGTCAGACATAAGGAGAATTTTTCATTCACGGCTGGAAAAATTATAGTTAAACATATAAAGTAAGTACGTGAATGTGCCTATTCCTTTTTTTTTTAAAAAAAAACATTCGCCATAATTACATTATGATGATTATTAAAATCATTTAAAATTGTTTCGAATACAAAATTGACCGCAAATGTACATGCGTGTAAATTAGAAGCCACAACCATTCACGAAAGCTTTACTTGCAACATAGTGATAGAAGCTCGCCCTAGTGGTTTAAAGCTTCATTGAACAGCTATAAACAGTAGTGTAAATAATTAAGAGTGGTAACTCTGAAATAAAAAAATAAATATCGATTTTGAACAGCTATAAACAATAGTGTAAAAATAATTACGAGTGGTATCTTGCATAAATAATTATGGCTAATGCAATTATCTTGGTAAAAATTGTGTATAAAACTGATAAAAGGCTGATAGATCTGTAATTTTTAATATCTTCTTTATCACCTTTTTTAAATATTAATACTGCATTCTTACAATCATCTGATACATCTTTATCATTTAGACATTTAGTATATAACTTTGCCAAAATTTTTTCTCTTTCTTCACCTACTTCTTTTAATATATCAATTATAATTTCATCATTACCTGGAGCTTTTCCTTTCTTCATAAATTTAATTGCATATCTCACTTCTTCATTTAAAATTCTGGGCAATTTAGAAGATATAATAGATGTAGGAGGTTGTTGTTCTTTATCACTATATAATTCTTGATAGAATTCTTCTACCTATTTCATGATGTCATCTCTCTTTTTGGTAATAGTTCCATCTTTTTTTCTTATTGCAGATATAAGTTTCCTATCAATAGCAAAATGTTGTTTTACACTCTTGAGACTTTTATTCTCTTCTACAGCTTTCCTTTCTAGATCACAATTATATTTTCTTATATCATCAACTCTTTTTCACACAATTTTACAAAATTTGAGGTATTCAATCCTTTTAAATGCATTTTTATATATCTTTATATTCCTTCTTTTCTTCATAAATTCTCTTATATTAGTAGAAATTTTATTGGTCAATTGCTGCTTTTTCTACCAGCTATTTTGGTTGCAGTTTTTAAAAGTGTATCAGTTATTTTCTTATTCATTTTATTTAAATCAGAATCATGTTCAAAATCTACTAATACTTGAAACCGACCAAATTCTAATTTAAATTCATTAGAATGTTTCTGAAGATTAGAAATATCAACTGTAAATATTGTTTTTCTTAATAATTTTTGTCTCTCTAGTTTTGAATTAACACATATCTTACATCTTACTAATTGATGGTCACTTCCTGTATTGAATTTATAAAGGATATTACAATTTTGAAATATGTATTTTCTATTAGTTAAAATATAAAACCATTCTACTGTACCTTCATTTGGATGCTTTCATGCCCATTTCCTTTTAAAATTTTTCTCAAATAAAGAATTCATAGTATAAAGTTTTTCTTTTTCTGCAACTCAAGTCTATTTCCTTTCTCATTTCTATTATCATAACCAAATTTACCTACAGCACTTTCATCTTTCATTTGTTTACCAATTCTAGCATTAAAGTCTCCCATAACAATTTTAAAATGTTGTTTAGTCTGATCAAAAGTCTTTTGTACATCCATATAAAAAATCTATTTCATAACTATGAGAACTTGTTGGGGTATAAACCTGAATTATCTGCATTTGGTATCTGCTATTAAGTTGAATATAACTAATTTTGCCACTCTCTGTCTGATACATCATTAATCTCCACGATGTTGTCCACTTTTTATTCATAATGAATGCTACTCCACTTGTACTTTCAACATTTATGCCTTTATAATAGAGTACATGTTCACTTTTTTAAATTGTCTCTTCACTTTTCTTCTAACTTCACGAAGTCAAATAATGTCCCATTTAATATAAGATAATTATTCCAATTCTTGCAATCTTCTTTCACTTGAAAGTGATCTGCAGTTGTAAGTACCTGAATAAAAAATTGTCATGAAATGCCAACCTGGGTTTGCAATTAGGGGATTCTTAGCACCCTCCACCTTTGGCTACCAACTGCTGCCTTGGCTGGTAACTTTACAGGCTCCTGGGAATAAGGGCTATGATTTATTTTTGTTTGTCATATATTTAGGAAAAATTTTTCATTTACATATATACATATTCATTCTGCCATATCAGGCAACTGAGAAGAAAGACTATAGTGTATTTTGATCTTAAACTCAGAGGTAAAATGCCAATAAATTCACTATGCTGGCTAATGTATGTTAGTGAGCAGCCCATCCATGTTCATATAGTAATAACAGCTGCAACAATAAGAATGTTTGGAGTGGACATTAGGAATTTGCCCTGCTTGGTTCCTTTAAGACCTACAAGAGAATCAAAGGTTCTCCTTTCAGTTAACAACAAATTCCATTCTGCAGTCATATATATATATATATTTGTCAATCTTTAATACATCTTGTTATTAGGTCATGCATTAGTTTGTTAATTATTAGTAATAATTGTGGGAAGGTGGGGTCAGTAGTTCATGTAAACATATTGGAGCTTGTGGGTGTAGTTTATTCAAATTAAATGACCTTTCTCCTATATGAATACATCTTTTTCTGAATATGTAGATTAGAATGATTGTTAAATACTGTAATTATAAATTAATTTTATTATTTTTTTATTCATATTATTTTAAAACCTAGTTATCTTCTATTTTCTCTCTCTCACTCCAAATCTAATTAGAAATAGTTTGTCACACAGCCTGAGGAAAGTATATATTTAGATGAGCAGTTAAGGGTGTTATGCCATTCTCATGATAATACTGGCAGAGAAGTACCTAAAGGTATTCTTTCAACAATGAAAGTGGCGCTTAGGAATAATATCCTATAAATAGACATGAGAGCTTGTTGTTTTACTCTCTGAGTATTATTGTAATGTAATATAGTCAGGAAATATAATTGACTATCGGTTTAATGATCATCATCATTCCAGATTGATGTAATAAAATATAGCGAAATAAGATATGGTGTATATCATGTCTTATTTGATATAGTTGATATATGTATGACATTGCAGCATGATATTCAGTATATTGATTGAGCTGCAAAGTGTTAGCCCAAATTAGGTGTTGTGACGGAGTTTGGTATTATATGTTTTATGTAGTTTATATATATATATTGTGTATATATTTTTAAATATTTAAGATAAATGTAGATATATACCAAAATACTTTTATTTGGATTTGAAATCATTTAGTAATTATATCATATTTTAATAAAAATAGGTGCTTATTTTTATTATGTTGCCATCCTAATTTAACAATGATATTATTATCCTGAAAATTTGTCTCATACTTCATGAATTTGTGCATTTGTACTTTTTTTGTAGAACCAACTAATTATTGGGGGAGATGGGATAGAAAATTACCTGTTTTAAATATATAGATTATTTTCTTTTTGTAGTAGAATATAATGACAAGATGAATATAATTTAAAATATTCCTTTTCAATGGGAAACCTAATCAGCATTCCTAATTAAGTAAATGATTAACCATATACTTCTTTTAGTTCATTTGATGTTGATGCTATTTTTCTAGGATATTTAGATTTCCCACATCATTCAATATATGACCATTACTTAACTTTCATTTCTTTACATATTTATAAAATAAAGTTTTCAGTAGTGATTTAATTATTAATAAGCCGACATATATCAGTCATGACTGCAACATTGAAGGATTCTAAATGGCCAAATTTTTCTCACTTTTCTTTCTTTTTTAAGATAATGATGTTCATTGAAATTATTTATGGCATATGTATTATATATTTATATAGTGCCAATATTTTTTTTTAAGCAAATATTTAAACTCTGTTTTGTTTGTTTATTTAGAGAATTACAACATGGCATTCCTGTAGTTGATAAGAATAATAATCGTCTTGGAGAATCTAAAATTGCAGCCAAATGGGCAATTTGTCAAGTAGTTTTTTCTAGAATTTTTATGGCTGTTCCTGGCATGTGTAAGTATTTGTACTTTGTCTGTTCCATTATTAAAAGACATTAAAAAATAATAATTTCATACTTTATTTATATAAGCTATTATATTGAAATGATGTCTTTCTTAAGATGTCATGATATTACAAGAAAAGCATTTTAATTTGGCTAGAGTATTAGCTTTATTATTCAAGTAGAAGGATTACAAAATGGTTATTAAAGCTTTAAGAAAAGTGATTACTTAAGTCTTTTATTTTAGAGCATTTTATTATTAGCAAGGATAAAATTATTTGTGATACCAAAAGTACAAAAAGCTTTGTTATTTATCATTAATGTGATGCAATTATTTATAGCTGACTTTATTTAGCAAATAATTTTATTGGCATATCTTTATCAGTAAATATATTCTTTTTGTTGGAATCAAAATATCATTTCATATCTATTTTTAAGCAAACAGTAGATTTTTATTTGACAACTCCAATATATTCAAAATAGAATATTAAAGAAGAATATTATATATTCATTTTCAACAAATTTTTTATTTAATAGAATACCCAGATGGCCACTAGATCTTATATGTTATGATATCTCATTTTGCAAAAACAATATATATATATATATTGTAACCCTCATATCTGAGTTTACAGGTGTTGCTTTAATGCAAATGTTTTTTCGTTATTATATATAAAAAAATATTAAATTCATTTATATAGAATGAATTTTATATGAGTTTTAATAATGTTAAAAAGCAAATAAGTGTAAAGGTAAAATGTGTTATTACTTTATTTTAAAAATAAAGAATTTTTTTTTTCCTCTTTAAAACCAAAATGTTGTTATGGTAACCAACAGAAGCTTTCAAAACGCATCTGCTTTTCAACAAACTGGGAAAAGTATTGTAACGCTACTTTGCCATAATATCTCTTATTGTCAAGAAGTCAATGGAATTTTATAAAGATTTTTTAATTAATACCATTCATTTTATGGAGAAGAGGATCCTTTCGGATACTTTCCTTGACCTTCCCAGTAGTGTAGCTGAATCTAGAGCTGTAGACAAACAATATGCCTTAAAATTTAACCTTGATTCTATCGATCTATTCACCATTATTAAATGCTCACAAAATACCTAACATTTACTTACTGAAGAAAGAAAAAAATTAGTCATCTAAAGTTATTCCATGGAAACATATTTCTAAAATTTAACCTGTGAATCTACTTATTTTAAAATGCTCAGAAGAAAACTGCCTCGGAAGGAACCAAAGGAAATTAAAATGTTATATTACCAGAAAACATTAAAAATCAAAGATAAATGGTCATGTTCCCACGTTTAAAACAGGCAAAACTCTCCATACAGTAGTACCACTCAGTGCAAACCAGAGTAATCAATGGATGCCAGAAGGCTTGTGCCTAAAATCCCTATCTAGTGCCTACTCATCCAATATCCCCAGACTAGTTTCTGGCTTGTGGCCTTCATCAGTGAGGAACCTTGGATCTGAGAGCACTGGTTATTACTGTATGGAGAATTTTTCCTGTTTTAATAACAGTTATGAACAAGCATAAGAAATGGTGGTCATGTGATGTTTAGTGTTTCCATGTTTAAAGATACAAAATGTACATGTGAGCTCAGAAAGATTAAAGTAAATCAACTGAACTTTCTATAGATATCCTCAAAGAGACTATAAGTTATAAAGATTTTTTTTCCTCTCACGTATGATCACCATATAAGTCTATTAATTTGTAAATATGTGAATACTTTTATTATCATTATTATTATCAGTCTTTCATTAAAGTTATTGTTTACTGTTAATAATTTTGTGTTTGTCATTGCTCATTCAAACCAAGCTAATTATTTATTCATTAATGTAATAACTTATTAGATGGAGAGAGGTAGAGATCAGAAAATATAATTGAATCTTCATGAAAACTTGTTTTTATATAGGCTCAATTTGATCATTATTCATAACTAGAAATTACTTGTCAATTAAAAATAAATTGTATTCTGTCACTCTACAATGTACACGATTGCCTGTTAGCTGTCTTTAAATTCCTCTAGATGAAAATTTAATTGCAAAATATCCTTTTTTATTATTTAATTGTTAATTGAATTTATTACCAATTGTTTAAATAGGGCGCTTACATTTTTATATGTTTGTGAGATTATTTGTAAGTTCTGATCTTTTATATTAAGGATATAGTTACAGCAAAGATCAAATATATTAAAAATTGCTACTGATATTATGCAATTTTTGTGAAGTATGAGATTATAAAGGGGTGGGGGGACATCTGAGTAGCAATATATCAGGAAGACTTTATGAAAGGATAATTTATTCTCAATAAAGTGAATACTTATCAGAGTGGTCTGGTTTTTGTAAGGTTCTATTTAAAAAATATAAATGTGCCACTCTTTGTTAAAAAAAAAAAAAAAATGGATTTAAAATATATTTATAGTAATATTTGAAATACAAGTATATTTTTTATATATACATACCTGGAGTTTAGATATAATATAGGGGATTTGGATACAGACTTTCAATCTCCCTTCATTGTTCCCCTCTGTCTCATACAACTGATACAAATAACCACACACATGTGAGAAAGATAAATGACCTCCAATTTATGTATTTCATGCTGATCCAGCACTCACCAGTTGGTCCAGATCATTATCTCCCATATATATATATATTGAAATGATAACTTTCCAAGCCCCTATCGTTTCACCATCAAACCTAATGACACTCTCATCTGTGCTAAGTTCGAACCTATTTAAATGTTAATAAATCTAAAATTCGCTCATGTCTGTATAAACAGTATTATATATTTGCGTGCGAACCAACGCTATAATTAGATAGGATTAGTAAAATTATAGCGTACTAAATTTATTTAATATTTCTAAAAATATTCGTTATATTATTTAAGTTAAGTGTAAATTATTAATTTTGTTGTTTAATATTGTAATTTCGTATGTGGATATATAATCTGTGCTATATAGAAGAAAGACATGATTTAAAATATGTAAAAGCCAGTATCTAAAAATAATATTAAATGTCTTGAAAAATTGTTAAAAGATTTCTTGTTTTAAATATATTTCAGGGAAAAGTTTCTCGAAAATATATTTAAAAGCTATATCAAAATGTTTGTAAATTATTTTAATAAATATGTTAAAAATGTTTTCGTTTTAAAAAAATGTTAAAAAGTTGTTTTTAAATAGAAAGAGTTTCTATTATATGTAAGATTAAAAATAAAAGCTGGTCAAGTAATTAAAAGATTTTTGATTGTAAACAAGTGTCATTAACGACCACACCTGGAATTCGTAAAAAGTAAAACTAGTTCAAAATTTACTAATTAAAATCTCCTTAGATAAGAGTAAGTTATTTTAAAATCTAAATTGGACAATTGTTTGCAACGAAAAATCTTAATTATAATAATAGCTTATGGAATGTTTCTAACATAAGTTATCTAAGATCTGGATTATAAATTGAAAAATATTTAATTAAATTCCTGAGTTTAGTGGGTCTTGAGGCGAGAGATTCCGATAAGGAAAACATATAAATACTCTGTATTTTTTAACAAGATAGAGAGCCATATTGTTAGAGAAAGAGAACCATATTGTTAGTGAGAATTGCAGCCAGTCTTCACAATTGTTAATGTTTAACATGTCCGGTGAAAAGCAGGCATCTTGTTGCTGTTACTCCGCGGGAGAACGGGGTTTCTCTCGTCGAAATGCCTAAACCACCATCATGCCGATAAAAGAGACGAGCCTAACATAATGGGAAAGATGATGCCGCCCAGTCAAACTAAACCAAACCAACAGCCAAGAACTTGCAGATAAATCATACCGTTACCGTTTTATTTTTTAAACCGCAGAGCTCTGTGTAATTCTGTGTAAATGTAAATAATATCTATCTAAGTTAGCTAACTTTCTTTTAAAATAATGATAAAGTTAAATGTAACCAAAATTTAAAGCCATTTAATTAATATTTTAAATATGTCAGTTGCTATCCAAAATTTCATGTTGTTAAAGTTTAAATAATCTGAGTAATTTATATTTTCCTTTCATTTAAAGTACATTATAAGCGTCTAATTTAAAGTTATATCACTGTGGTTGTGTCTATATTTCTTTGCTTATTTTATTTTAAATGCTTATTATATTTTATATGCCAATATTTCGAAACAGTGGCACTTAATTTCATCTTTTTAAGAAGATATTATTTGAAAATCTTCGTGTAAATTGTTTATTGCGTCAACTCTCTGCGCTGTTTCGAAATCCTATATTTTTTATTATTTAAATGATTTAATATGTGAAATGTGGCTCTTTTATAATCAACCATTTAAAAACTTAACCTTATAAGTTTATTTAGAATTAAATTTAACATTGATCGTATTTATAAGTATATTTGACATTTAAATTCTTAAGTCCATAGAAAATACTTTCCCTCCTTAAATATTTATTATCTATAAGTAACTTAATAGATCGAACATGTCAAAGTACAGATGTAATAATATTCCCTTTAGTAGCATAGACATTTATTATCAGGCTTCGCAAGAGTTGGTCCCAATTTGATAGAGCTAATATGCTATTAACTCGTATTTCATAGTATGAAATATACTATTCTTTGCTTGGCGGATGGGATAGTATTTTATAGAATTATTCTCGTTTTGCTGCTATACGTAATATACGTATCTTAAGATGGAGCCACGGCGTTGCCAGCACATCTTCTCTTATAGGGTAGAGCAGTAGCGAAGCCTGAGCCAAGGCCAGGTTAGCACGTAAGTCCCCCGCCATTCCTGAACACAAATGTTCCTTTTCACGCAGCATTGCGATCGGTTACAGGGTACCGGCGTTTGTCGCAAGAACCCTGAAGTTATTTCATCCATCCGCAGAGCGACTTTTCCTATTATTGTTTACCTGTGCCATAGCGCATTAGTAAAATCTTATTTCAGCCAACTCTCCCACCTTAACATAACGCTTTCAGCATTCTGAAATTTTCTCTCGAAAGCCATGTTCGATCGATCATTGAGCTGGTTTATGCGCTCGTTATTAAATTATATTGTATATTTTAGTAAATGAATTCATGATCAAAGTTTAATATAATTATTTATATACCAGCCACAAATGTAATAGGATTTGGCTTATCGAGATTTATAGACATAACGTAGTGATTATGTATCAATTGTAAACAATTCCTAAGATGGGCATATGTTAAACCCCTCTATGAAATTTAATGATTACTTATGTAAAGTGATTTTGAATTGTATATAAAAAGAGAATGTGTTCTCTTATCCACCCAATGTTTGTACATTCGACGCTGAAATGTTTAAAACTTATCAATTTCATGCCAATTGTAAATAAATATATAATTAATTTAATGTATTTCGTTCTCTGTTTCGTTATTGATCTAATTCAATCAAATTCTAATTACTATTTATAGCCTATATATGTGAAAACTATGCATTAAGTTAAATTAGATTAGTGATTTATCTTAGTCAATTAAGAACCTCTTTTTTAATTATCAGAGTCTCATTGCTTCTCCGTGACCTATGTCGGCCGTGTGGAAAGAGGTATACTATGTGTAATTTCAAGGTGGTCATTCGTAGGGTCTTGAGTCTTGGAATCCTGGCTTACGAGTTGAAGTGTGGTCGGACTCGGGATATCACAGTCCTAGTCTGGTTAGCTTCGGTCTCTTTTGCTTGGATTCTGAATTCTGTTACGCGAATGTACAAACTTGACTGTTACAATATAAAATCAGTGTTCAGTTTATATTAAGATAGCAAATCTTTCAACTTTAATGGATAGGCTTCAATCTACTCTAGCTCTTCAGCCATCCATACCACTGAAAATCTGATGATGAAAACACCCAAATTCCTTGTTGATGCCAATATAGCTTTAAGTCACTTTGACCCCTCTTATACCGAACCTTATCCATTTAAATGCACAGCAGAGGGATGGGCAGGATAGAGGCTGAATTTGTAATATGTGAAATACAAGTGTACTTTTTATATATACCTGGAATTTAGATGTAATATAGGGGATTTGAACGTAGACTTATAAAAAGTATACTTGTATTTCAAATATTACAAATTCAGCCTGTATTCTGCACATTCCTCTTCTATGTATTTAAATGGATATAGTCCTATATATGCGGGGTCAGAGTGAATTAAAAGGCAACATGGGTATGACTATAATATTGGCATCAACAAGGGATTTGGGTGTTTTATCATCAGATTTTCAATGGTATGGGTGGCTGAAGAGTTGGAGGATGGAATATATTGAAGCCTATCCATTAAAGTTTGAAGATTTGCTAGCTTAATATAAACGGAACACTGATTATGTATTCAAATCTCCTACATTATATTTATAGTAGTAAAATAAATAAGCATAGATAATTATAAAGTTGTATTTTTAATATGTAAAATATAATTAAATTGTATAACATTATTGTATTCCTTGTTTATACTTATAATTTGAAATATAAACCATTAAAAAAAAATTGGGATGTGGGTTTGCAAATAATATATCACATAACCATCTTTTCCTATATTTATATAGGCTGTTAAAACAATAGTATTTTTTTCTACACAGTAGTGCTACTTAATAGATGTTAGATGGTTATACATATTAATCCTCTATCCAGTGCCTACTTATCTAATAGACTAATGTCTAGTATATATATATATTTCAAAGAAATCAAGTCATATGTCACATGATCTAATTTAACAAGCTTGTATTACAAATGCTATATATAGAGCTCACAAATAAGCTCTTAACAAGCTTTGCAGAATATCCCAACCCCAATCCGCTTTCTGCTACTGGCTTCCTCAGTGAGGTGCTAGAATATTCAAGCATTAGATTAAAAATACCAGGACAAGCCCAGCAATTTATCTAATGGATAACTATTAAGTAGAAAATCTGAAATTTTCAGACATTCATGTCTTTCATTCCATCTGTCTAACTAAAGTTATTAATATATGGTGTATCTGAACTTGTTTCAGTCCCATATGGCTATTTAAGTTAGATAGCTGGATTGGAAGACATGTGAATGTCTGAACATTTCAGATTTTCTATTTAATAGTTATCCATTAGATAAAGTGCTGGGCTTGTCCTGGTATTTTTAATCTAATGCTTGAATATACTAGTACCTCCCTGAGAAAGCCAGTTGCAGAAAACGGTCTAGGGTTGGGAATATTCTGCAAAGCTTGTTAAGAGCTTATTTGTGATTTCTATATATAGCCTATATAAATAGAACTAAATAAAGTTTATTAAATTTCTGTAAATATGTTCAAACAGTTTATTAAATTTCTGTAAATATGTTCAAACAGTAGATTATAATTGTCACTTCTTCCTACTATTATCACTCTGAAAAAATTTACATATAGTGTGAATAGTGTTTAATGATAAATAAAGATAATATATGCAAATGTGTGCATATTATGCAGGAAATGCCGATATATAAAAACCTACAAAGCTCTAGTTAAAGAGAGGGGAGGCTAACAGTGGAGATATATATTGTATGCATCAGCATAATGGAGGCTGATTAATTAATGATATTTATCAATAATTATGGAATCATGTGTGTGCAAGTTAGAAACTGAAGTGAAAGGTAACTCACAGTTATAGAGACTCAAGATATATTCTACTCTATATATGAATAACTAAATTCATATGATAGTTTATGGTAATTACTTTGGAGAATACAAAGTTAATTCTACTCTTTATTTATTTTGATTGCAAGTGAAAAACTTATTAAGTTTTAATTTGTGTATTATTTATTTAATAAAAGTTGTTGATGCAATCCAGAAGGTATTGAAGAAATACCAAGGGTACACAGCTGAATGGCACAGGTTATCAGTTGAAAGAACTTACGATAACAACACAATAGCAAATATGACTGTACCAGAACAATTTGTGCTATGTAGCTACTATGTTCTTAGATTCTCTTCATCCTAAAGTTCAATATAATCTAATGCTATACTAGCTGTAAGAGATGTGATTTCTCTTCAGTAATTTCTAGAATAACATTAAAATTACCAAATATTTAATGTTACTGGGTTTTTTTTATTTTTTTCTCACAAAAAGAAGTTTTGGCTATATTATATATATGATTTAGATTTTAGTAGAAGTCTTTAATATTAGAAAATATGAATTTTTTGACTATATATTGCTTTAATGTTTATTATAATTACAGTATTAACAAAAAAAATATCAAGAGATCATGGTCATTAAGAGTAATGATTAATAAGATATCATTTGTTTAAATTTATGGCCCCTGAGTTTTAAAAAAATTTTTGTTCTATATATATATATTCAAAAAATATTAAGATATATGTTATAAATATTAAAAAAGAACCATCTATCTATGCTATTGTGCAAATATATCCAAAGATTCTTTTGTAATTTTTCGATTGTTAGATTATTTAACTTTATTTATTTAGTTTTTGATGTATTTCATGACAAACCAATAAAAGCTGATAGGTGAGCCATAAAATTGAATGCAATTGATAACCATATTACATATTCCCATGAAGCTTTTTTTTTTAAAACTATTGACTTTAATCTTGAAAATTTTATATTTACATAAATTATATTCAAAGGTGTTTCTCAAATATATCCTAATGATATTATTAACATTATACCAGTAATCTGTAGAATCTTTCAAAATAACTAACTAGTTGTAATCTTCACATGATCACTATCTCATACTAGCACAATAATTGTTATTAAACAATTCAAAACAAAACAACACTCTCCATATAGTAGTGCCATCTTGTGCTAACAAGAGCAATCAATGGATGCCAGAAGGCTTGTGCATAAAATCCCTATCTAATGCCTACTCATCCAATATCCCCAGACTAGTTTCTGGCTTGTGGCCTTCATCAGTGAGGAGCCTTGGATCTGAGAGCACTGCACCTAGATCTTAGGATCTAATGCAACCCTCCAGCACCCACCTTTTAACTCTATTTAACTACAAAACTATGAGAATGAAATTGAAAACACTATTAATATTTTCAATCCAAGCTCAATAGCTTATATAGTCATATGGGTCTGAACTCAATTCAGTACCCATACATTTTGGTGTCTTTGGCTCTTTAACAACCATAGCCACCACTATCCTATTAGGCAGGATTGGTGTTAAACCACTAAACATCACATGATCACTATCTCATACTAGCACAATAATTGTTATTAAACAATTCAAAACAAAACAACACTCTCCATATAGTAGTGCCATCTTGTGCTAACAAGAGCAATCAATGGATGCCAGAAGGCTTGTGCATAAAATCCCTATCTAATGCCTACTCATCCAATATCCCCAGACTAGTTTCTGGCTTGTGGCCTTCATCAGTGAGGAGCCTTGGATCTGAGAGCACTGCACCTAGATCTTAGGATCTAATGCAACCCTCCAGCACCCACCTTTTAACTCTATTTAACTACAAAACTATGAGAATGAAATTGAAAACACTATTAATATTTTCAATCCAAGCTCAATAGCTTATATAGTCATATGGGTCTGAACTCAATTCAGTACCCATACATTTTGGTGTCTTTGGCTCTTTAACAACCATAGCCACCACTATCCTATTAGGCAGGATTGGTGTTAAACCACTAAACATCACATGATCACTATCTCATACTAGCACAATAATTGTTATTAAACAATTCAAAACAAAACAACACTCTCCATATAGTAGTGCCATCTTGTGCTAACAAGAGCAATCAATGGATGCCAGAAGGCTTGTGCATAAAATCCATATCTAATGCCTACTCATCCAATATCCCCAGACTAGTTTCTGGCTTGTGGCCTTCATGCTCTTGTTAGCACAAGATGGCACTACTATATGGAGAGTGTTGTTTTGTTTTGAATAGTTGTAATCTTATTAAATCAGGCAAAACTCTCTATACCTATTGCCACTCAGTGCAAGCCATAGTAATCAACATGAGCATGGATTGAGAATATTATAGTGTTTTCAATTCAAGACTCTTAGTTTTGTAGTTAAGTAGAAATAAAAGGTGGCTGCTGGAGGATTGCATTAGATTCTAAGATCTAGGTGCAGTGCTCTCAGATCCAAGGCTCCTCACTGATGAAGGCTACAAGCCAGAAACTAGTCTGAGGATATTGGATGAGTAGGCACTAGATGGGGATTTTATGCACAAGCCTTCTGGCATCCATTGATTGCTCTGGCTTGCACTGAGTGGCAATACGTATAGAGAGTTTTGCTTGTTTTAATAACAGTTTTGAGCAAGCATAAGAAATGGTGATCATGTGATAGTTGTGATCTTCATATAGTTATGTAGAAAGTAAATAATGATAGTGATGTTTGAACCTGAAAATGGATTATATTTCCCAATCACCTGCCTCATAGGTTTTCCCACTCAGAAATAATTGGTTTTAATTGAAATAATACCCTGTGTGGTTTGGTCAGTTGGTGGATTGTCTGTCTTGGAGATGGGAGATCCCTGAATCAATTTTGGCACTCACAGCTCTGGTGCTCAAACTTCTTATGAACTCCCAAATGATAAAGTCATTATTATTTTTTTTTAATTGAAATAATGAGAAAAACATGTTTTTACAATCTTTACCTAGGTACTATCTTTTCATGTGAAAAGTAAAATGCTGAATGCATCAATCTCAACTGTACCTATTTTCCCAATTCCTGCTAATATTTGGCATTTTTTTTACTGGTTAAGCATTCTTTCAAAATTTTTTAGAGACCCAGAAATTATAAGTGCTAATGTGAAAATTATAAATGAAATATGACATATAAAATGGCACTAATAACTTGAATTTTATAAAATGTTTTATTTACAAGATTTTCCTAATTCACAAACTCAAAGTAAAAATAATTATTTTAGAATAAATTTATACAGTGAATAAACATATAAAAAAATTAACTAAATAAAAGTAATTCAATTATTAATACAAAAGAGATAAAATACAATAACTTGATTATATTGATTTTGAACTTAATAAAGTATGGTCTTTTTCTTTTTTTAAAGTTTTAAAAAGAAACGTCTTATCATGATGCGATATAAACAATTGTGCTATATATGTATATATTTAGAACTTAAAGAAATAAGGTAATTAGAGATAAAATAATAATAGTGTTACCGGACTAGAAAATGATTAATTAAAAAATAAAGAACCAATATAATTAATTATTTTCTAGAACATTCCACATTATGGGGAAATATATAAAACCTTGGAGATAAGAGAAGGTGTCTTTTTACACATGCATCACAGGAGCAAATCGTGCTTGCAGAAAATACAAAGTGGCAGATTGTGCGGAGGACTATGGAGGGATCCAGTGAACTCCACCACTGAAGATACCAAAGTGGACCTAGGGATTATATAGGCCACATTGGCTTTATTATAATTTATTTACGCCTCGTTGGTCATGCATGTCATAAATAATAATATTGATATGTAATATATATTAAGCATTATTAGGTAAATCGTAATATTGTATAACTTATGGCAATAAAGTCAGTAATTAGTTATAATAACTTGTTTCCAAATTATTTTTTGCTGCGTTGGTCTGACCACTTTTACCCCTGATTGTAGGATTCATGGTGGCTTACATAGCAGAAAGCTGGTGCAGTTGACGGGATTGAATTCAGCTTATAATTTTGCATCGTGGTAGAATTATGTATTTAGAAATAGGGGAAAGAAAAAAAAAATCTTTTCTTATTAGTTGTTCGGAGTAAGAGTTAAGATGATGACTGTGCTCCAAGTGACAATAAATGAGTTTAATGTAAATAGTCCTGTGGATTGGTCAATTTATTTCAAAAGGATTGAGAAATTTTTTTTATTAATGGGACTGTTAGTAAAGTTGCCACATTGTTATATTATGCCGGAAACAAATGTTAGAAATCACAAATCAGTTATGTGATCACCAAGAACCAGAGAAATTGTCATACGAAGTAGAAGTTATAAAATTAAATAATTTTTTTAGCCCAAAGCCCTCTAGGCATATAGCGTGGCTATATTTTAGAAATAGATGGCAAAATAAAGGAGAATGCGTTTGAGACTGTGATCAAACATTGAGGGAATTCTCTAATAGCTGTAGTTATGACAATGCATTATAGGAGGCCCTACTTGAATAATTATTTTGGGGGATGTCCAATAATAGGCTGAGACAGCAGTTATTGGCCTCAAGAGACTTGCTATACAAAGAAGCAATCAAAGTGGGAGTAGACCATGAGATAGTGCTTGATCAATCAAAGGAATTTCGAAATTTTGCTAATAATAATGAAGGTAATGTGTTTATATGAAAAACTGAAAATAAATAGCCTACTAAAATAAGATGAAAGAAATGGTTTGCTACTTTAGTGCAAAAAAAGTTCATGGCAAGTAAGTGTAGATTTAACAAAGGCAAAATAAGTCATTTAGAAAAAGCATGTAGGTCTAACGGGGAAAAAGATCATAGTATATTGCCCACTTTTCCAAAAGGAAACAAGCAGAAATGTGAGATCTATAATACCCAGGGTGTTTATTGCAATCAATTCATGATGTTAGTGAAAATATTAAATACAAATTTGAAAATGGAAATTGACAGCAGATTGGGTGTATGATGGCAATCAAAGAACAGGCAATAGTAACAGAAAATTGCTTGAACCTCCCTTTATTAATGAGGACTAGTTTAAGAGTGAAAAATGCTAGTGGTAATATTATTAGAAAATTAGGGAAAGTAGAAGTGTTAGGAATTAAAAAGGAGTCCATAGGTTACCCTATTATAGGTAGAGAATAGTTTGAAACTTCAGGAATAGAATATGTACTGTTAACAAGACCGTTATTGAGGAAGAAATAAAAGATAAGTACATAAGTTTATTTAGTAATAAGGAAAGCCAAATCAGTACTGTGCCAGTCGATATAGTCTTGCAAGATGGAGCAACTCCAGTGATTTGCAAGCCTAGAAAAGTTCCACTTGTGCTACAAGCTAAAGTGGAACAAGAGTTAAATGATTTAATTAGCAAGGGAGGGTTGAGGCCTGTCAAGAAAATTGATATAGCCACTCCGATTGTAGTGATGTCTAATGTTGTAAATATTAATTAAGCACTCAAGATGCATGTACTAAAGTTATAGCCTTATTTAAGTATTAAGTGATATCTAAACCAAACGGAGAAATCCACATTTGTGGGGATTACCGCACTACAATAAATAAGAACCTTACAAAGAATCAGTATCCAGTGCCTAACATCAGAGAAATATTAGCCATTATGAAAAAAGTCAAGTTATTTATCGGCATTCCATCAGATTCCAGTTTTTAAATGCACCTCTGAATTGTTTATGATTACTATCCCACAAGGGATTGTTTAACTACAATAGGCTGTCTTTTGGAATTACTGTCACACTACATACCTTCCAAGCCAAGATGGACATGCTCTTCCAACAAATGGATGGTATACCATATTTTGATGCCATTTTAATAGTTGCTAATTCAGAAGAGAAATTATGTGAGCAACTTTTCAAAGTTTGCGATAAATTAGTTACTTTTGGAGCTAAAATAAACCCAGAAAAATGTATCTGGATGATGACCGAAATAAAGTTCTTGGAGCATATCAAACAAGGAAAAGTAACCCAACCCCCAGAAAATTGCAGCCGTAAAAGAATCCCCAAGATCCAGAACTGTATGAGACCTACAGGCTTTTCTGGGCTTCCTTAATTATTTTGAAACTTTTCTAAGGGGAAAAGTCATGTAGCATGACCATTGTGTAATTTGTTAAGAAAAGGCCAAAAATGCCATTGGGATCAAACCCAAGAAAAAGCATTTAGTGCTACAAAGGAATTGCTGATGTCAGATAGTTTATTAGTATACTATGACAACAGCCTTGAACTAATGCATCGGATTTGGGGTCGGAGCAGTTTTAAGTCATACAGTGATTGAGAGTAAGCAACAATAGTTTTCACTTCTAGAACATTAACCAAAGCAGAGCAAATCTACAATCAGTTAGATAAAGGGGCATTGGCTATTATATTTGCAGTGAAAAAATTTCACCAATATTTGTATGGTCGGTCATTCAAGATCTTTACTGGTCATAAGCTGCTATTGGAATATTAGTCAAAAAAATAAAACTGCATCAGAACACTTGAGCCGTAGAATGTTACATTAGTTAAATTTATTAGCAGGTTACGATTTTGAGCTAAATTTTAAAAAAGGAAATGTCATTAAACATGCAGATGGGCTGTCAAGTCCCAATTAAATCACTTCCATAGGAAATGGCTCCAACCATTAATTACTTTGGCAACTGGAATAATGTAGTAATAGACAGTTAAAAGCAGGTTGGACAAAAGCTGAGCATGGATACAACTTGTTAATGGAATGAATCAGCAATGGCTGGTCCAGAAGTTGGCCTGAAGTATTTCATAAAGCTATATGGGACATAAGTGAAAAACTGTCTATGCATTTATATATTTATAGGGATGCACGTTAATGGACGATAGAGTATTAATACCTAGTAGTGGTCGTTGTCAAGTTCTGCAACTTATTCATCAGGGCTATCCCCATATTATACAGGCTAAAGCACTTGCGCTGTTATGTTTGATGGTTGAGAATTAATTCCGAGATAGAACAATTTGTGAAAACCTGCAAGAATTGCCAAGTGAATGCAAAAAGTTCCAAAGAAAAATTATATGGCTTGGTCTGTAGTTGAAAAACCTTGGAGCCATATTGACCATGCCAGATCATTCCAAGGCCTACATTTTTTTAATAGTGATCAACTCATATTCAAAGTGGACTGAATATAGAATTGTAAGAAATATGAGCACTGAAGAAACAATCAGAAAACTTAAGGAAATCTTTGCTTTTCATTGTTTTCCCGAAATTGAAGTATCAGACAATGGAATCAGTTTTATATCCATTAAATTTGAGGATTTCCTGAAGGAATGGGGAATTACATATAGGCATGCCCTCATATTACCCTGAGTCTAATGTGTATTGTGGAAAAAGCAGTACAAATTCTATGAAAGGAAGTCTTTTAAATATATAAGAAACATCATATTCTGCTTTGTTGTATCAGCACAGTACACTGATGAGTAGTATGGGAAAATCTCCAGCTGAGATAATATTCGGTCAAAAGATTTGCACAAAGTTATCACCGATTCTCTAGATCAATATATTCCGAGTAAGGAAAACAACAGCACAGAATTGCAGTATACAGAGGGAGAAAAAGTCTGAGTGAGAGATGTTCCCAGAAAATAATGGGTTATGGGCATAATCAAAGAACAGGTGTCAAACAAATAGTAGTTGATACTGAAACAAGGAAAATCACGCAAAAACATAGAAATCATGTCAAACATAGGGAAGAAGAAATTGAGCGAACCGGAAATAATATAGTGCCGGACATTCCAAATTATATAAAGGAGTCTGACTCACCTAAAGTAAATGAAGAGAACAGAACAGACAAGGACATGACTGTTGACAAGGAAACAACTCCGCGTAAACCCAAAGAACCAAGATGGAACCGAGTTATCTGCAAGACTATGTGAGATTTCAAAAATTGTAAATTTTGAAGTGAAGGAGGTGCAATATAGACAATTGTACAGTACTATATATATGTATATATTTAGAACTTAAAGAAATAAGATAATTAGAGATAAAGTAATGATAAGCGTTAATGAATTAGAAAATGATTAATTAAAAGATAAAGAATCAATATAATTAATTATTTTCTAAGACATTCCATACTACGGGGAACTATATAAAAACTCAGAGATAAGAGGGTGTCTTTTTAGATATGCATTGCAGGAGTGAATTGTACTTGCAGAAAATACAAAATGGCAGAATGTGAGAAAAACTAGGAGGGACCGAGTGAACTCCACCACTGAAGATACCAAAGTGCACCTAGGGACTATACAGGCCACATCAACTTTCTTATAATTTATTTATACCTCATTGGCTTTACATGTCATAAGTAACAATATTCATATGTAATATATATTAAGTGTTGTTAGGTAAATCTCAATATTGTATAACTTGTGGCAATAAAGTCAGTAATTAGTTATAATAACTTGTTTCCAAATTACTTTTTGTTCTGTTGGTCTGACCACTTTTACCCCCGATTGTAGAGTGGCTGTACATAGCACATGGTGTAAATATTTATGAACTTTAATTATTGATATTGCAGTATGAAACATCAATAATATTTATTATTTTTCTAGTTCATATAATTATTTAGTTGACAAATCGTTTTTTTTTTTCCCATATCTGTGCCTGAAGTATTCAATAGCAAATAATAATGGGGCAAGCTTTCTTTGCAGGCATAGATGAGTTTCAATTTAGCCAGGTGTTGTGGCATTTATGGCTCAAAGTCTAGGCAGTTCTCAGAAGATGATTACATATCCATGGCTGCCTAGTATATGTTTAAATTAATTAGAAATCCATTATCTGTTTTTTTTTTTATTCCAAGAAGCTGACCATAAATAATAATTTTGGCGATATAGATAACTATATCAAAATTATAGTTCAAAAAGAAAAACAATTTTTCCTGATTTATTTCCACAGACAATTCTTTTTAATTGTAGTGTTCTATTTACTGGCAAATGCTAAGCTGATTTTTTTTTTTTTTTACTCATCCAGTCTTACATTATTGAATGTAGCCTCTCTTTTTTTTGTTTACTTAATCTTTTTTGAGAAATTATTTTAACATTTTCTTTTTCTAATTAATAATATGTAATAGATTATTAGGTTTTTTTATCTTTTAATTACTATTATAAGTATTTGCACTTTGCTATTTACAAATCTAATCAAGTTTTTAAAAAAAAAATAGGGAGTTTAAATTAATTTATGCTATTCTCTTTATTATTATTACACCACTATTATATGGATTAAATGCTTTTATTTGACATTTATTTTGATGAGTTTTATTAAATTTTTTATTTATTTATTTCAAGTAGTGTACTCTTTACATGCACATACATATGTGTGCATTTTAAGCAAACATTGTGAATAAGCACATTCATCCCTTTATTTATTGTGGTTGTTTTTATAATAATTTTAAATAAACTCACTAAAGCGTATTAATTTATCAATGTATTGCTGAATGACAACTTTTCAAGCTTATATTTTCAACATTATGATATGAAACACATATTCCATATATAACACTTTCTAACTATATTATTATAAGCTACTGAAAACTCACAGCGAGCTATATGTAAACTAATACAACTTTCATTGCTTCCGCATAAATTTCATCTGTATTTAAGCTATTCTAAATTATATTTACAATTATATTAATAATAAATTTGTATAAGCACTGAAATAAAGGAAGGCCATTGGGAAATTCTATTAGTTATTTATGTATGTATGATTGGTTAATCTTTTTTTTTTTTTTTTCAATTATGAATTTAATTTATGACATAAATCTTTGTATCTAGCTATGATATAATGTATATTTTATTTTAAATCAGAATTTCTTCAGTCCTTTGGAATCTAACATGATAGGATAGGTTCTAGTACCTGATTAAGAGATATTATAGAAAATATATCATATTTAGACTTCAAGGCATTTGAAAAATAGTTAATTTATAACTAAATGTATAGCAAATGGTCAACAAGATTTCTGGATGCATTAATTTATGGATGTAAATTAAATTATAGATTAGATTGAATGGAATTAATCATTCATTTAAAGCTCTTTGTTTTTTAAATATTTTATATGATTATATTACTGTACAAATCTCTTAACAGTTATTAAAAGAAAAAAATTATATTAAATTATTTTTTAGTTATCCCTCCTGTTATAATGAATCACTTAGAAACTAAAGGAACAGTGCTTAAGGTTTGTAATGTTATTTTAATATTCAAATAAAATATATATGTGTTTGTCTATATATTGTTAATTAATTGCAACCATTATAGTGTCATTAACTAAAAAATTTAAATATGAAAAGTAAAGATGAGTTTTATTTTATCGTATAATAAGAATTGCAGATTTCCTCTTAAAGATAACTACTTTTGCAACTTCTTCATGTTACATTTTTTTGTATGTGTTTTAAATTTTTTTTTTTTTATTGTTGTTGCCATTTTTGATCTTAATCGATTTTGACTTTTTTATATTAAGATATATTTATTACTCATTTGTTTCTTCTTGTGATTCTTTTTGTTAGCATGAATTATATGTTTTATTTCAATGTTAAATTAGGAAAAGATCAGTCATTTTGTAAAGCTTTTTAATTTATAATCTTTTTTCTATATAGTTTTTTTATTTATTTTTGAATCATTTATTAGTCATTATTGTTTTTTTAAAAAAATATGTTCTGAATCAAGTTTTAGTCTTGATACAATAAATGGAACATAATAATAATGACTTAAGATTACTCAAAATCATTTAGATGTCATTACAGTGAACTGCAAGAAATACATGACACAAACAGTAGGATAGTGATTGTTCACTGAAATAGATGTAAAATACAATTTAGATTTTATAATCCAAAATATTCTGAGCTTATTATTTGCAAAAAGACATTTTTAAAAAATCATGGTTAACATTAATTATTGATAAAATAAAAGAATAGATTTTTTGTACATATTTTAATTTATTATTTGTAATTAGAATTCATGAAAATTTAATTATTGGAACATTATTCAGCAATAAATAAAATATATGCTGTATAGGCATATATATATAACATGCACACATTATTAGATATTTGTTATTTTAAATTTAAAAAAAAAAAATTATTCATGTGAACAAATATTGTGTCAGGACTAATGAATGGGAAAAATTGTAATTCTTTAATTATGAATCCATAAAAAAATAACATTCATATAATCATATTTTGGAAATAATGAAAGCAGTTAATAGATATAGAAAAAAATATGAATAAATGATTAGATGAAGAATTCACTGTAATTTATGAACAATTTAGATAAGTAGTTCCCAAATTTTTTATATCAAGATTATTTTTTCTAATATATATAAATTAGAGATCATTAATTTATGTATAATGAATAGGTTTATAGTTTTGTCATAATTGAAATATGAAATTAGGTTTTCATATGACATGTCAACATTAATGAGTGAAAGAGACATAAATAACATAGAAGCAAGTAAAAATCATCAGCCTAAACAACTATAATATTATTGCCCATCTGTTTTAACAAAGTATTATATATAATGCATAATCAATGAAATTACGGAGAATCAAAGCAAAATTAATACCCTTAAATATGAAATGAATAAATGCAGGAATGGAATACCTATTAAAATGCTACAGACAACTGGTTGGGAAATATTGAACTAAATAATTTTTCCAATAATAACAAAAACATTTTTTTTATATATATAAATGCATTCATTTAACATTTAAGACATCATTAACGCATTAAATATTTTCAATTGTTAAAGAACCAAGAAATTGATTTAGATTAATAGGTTTTATACAAAATATATATAATTTTACACTGATGATTTATTTTCATAGTTTCTTATATGATTGCAATTAAGAGCAGAGAGATAAAGTTTCATCTAAGATTTTCACAATAGTTTTTAAAAAATTACTAAAATATCTAGGATAAAAAGGACATTAAAATAAACAAATAATGTTTAAATTACTTATTTGCCAATATTCCCCTCTATTAATCAATTATAGCTATAGTTAGGAAATTTTACATAATTTGAAAGCTGAATGGCCATTAAATGTTTTTTTTTTTTTTGTAATATACATTCTTGTGATTTTATTATTCAATTGAAGGATATAATGTATAACAGTAAGAAAAAAAATTTTCAGTGTATAAATTTTTCTCAATGGTTTTTATTGTACATTCATTATCTACACATAGTAAAAATGATATAGTCATCAAAATAAAATATTATTTTGATTATGATTAATGAATAATTGACTTCTTGCAGAATTCATAATTTCTTGCAGCGGCCATATGCGCAGACAACCTTTTGCACATCTACATTAAACAATGTGTGATTACTGTGATTGAATGAAACAGTGTTGATTTGTTTCCAAAATCTTAGATGAGAATATTAATAAATATTTAGTTAAATAATATATGTATCAAAATATTTACTTTGACTCTTTATGAAGGCCAAGTTATATAATAAATGTATCAAAATCTTTAACTTTGACTCTTACTGAAAGACAATTAACTAATAACTGATCATAGGATTCAGTTTTCACTATTGACTAGGGTTTATTAACTCATTATTTTATTGATTCTATAATCTAACATAATCTAAAGATAATTTTTTGAAAATTTTAAAAATAAGATAATTTTTTGTTTTGAAAAAAATTATAATCTTAATAAAATAACCATAGGCATGCAAACAGCTTTATAGAAATTTTTTTTTACAATGTTTAAATTGTTTATTTACAGATTGTTGATTTGGATTTTAAATTTTAGAAATATTACTTACAAGAATAATTAGAGTATAGAATTCTTCACATCATACACAAATCATAAGAGAAAAATAAAGCTATTGGATAGTGACAATTAGTCAGTGCCTTTCATAGTTTATTATCCTAAATTGCAACAACATTATAATTTAAAATATTGAAAATGTAATTACATTAACATTCTAAAATGTTTCCAAGTAAAGATTTTGATATATTTATTATTTATCTAAAATGATTGGATGATATTCATGTGTAAAATCACGGGATATTTTATATTTATAATAGCAATATATAAAAGAAAATCCTAAATACAGGGTAATATTAGCTTTGTTTTCTTTGTTATTGTTGCAGAAATAAAAAAAAAATAAGAGCATTCTATAGAGAGAAGCAGGGTAAAATTGAAATAAAGCTGAAGGAAACAAAAATAACATTTAAAAAACTGTACTGTAATTCAGAATTTATTTTTAAAAATTTATTTCACATAAAATTTACAATAGTTATAATTGTCTATATAAACCTTCTGTATTTAAATTGCAACTATTATTTTTCTTTAGAAATTATAAGATTCCTTCAGTATTAGGAAATTATATATCCATTAATAGAAAATGAAAAATAAATAAATATGTAAAAGTCAGAATAATATTGGAAAAATAGAGTTTATCAGTTAACAAGAATGACTCCGATATTCTTTATTATGGTTAGAAATAGAGGCTCAGAGATTACTTTATACAACAATGATTTATCTTGAAGACATAATATAAATAAACTCTAACTGCAGTCTGTGACAACCAGTAAGTAACTATTAGTTATAGTTATTAAAAATCATATGAAACCTTCTTACAAAAAAGTAGGCAAAAAATATGTAAAAGTTAATTAGTAAAAGCAACCCAAAATGTTACTTAACTTGTTCACATTTTTAAATTAAAATAAATGATAATAAACTTATTCATCATCATTTGTAAAGTTTATCATTTAGATAAATATTTTTGTTCTGAATTGATAATTAAAGATTACATTTTACTATGAAAAATATTAGTCTTTAAAAAAGTTTTTTTATTATAAATATTTTACAACATTTACATAATTAATAACCCCAATCCAACGTAATTATAATTTTTATTCATAATTGAGATTTATTTATAATTTTATTGAGAATCATTACTGGTTTTTAGAGCATGAACAATATTAATAAACTTAATGATTTCTGAAACACAAAAGTTTTCATCTTTATAGATTTGTCATTAATGGGATTTTAATGTTTTTTTATTTTTTCTCTCTCTTTCCAAAAAATTGACGTCTTATCTTGACTATTTATCCACAACTTGCGTAAGGCAAACCACAATTAATTAATAACTAAAAGTAAATTTAGATTAAAAGATTTATTACAAGTTATACAACACAAAACTAGAATATATACAAGCTCAATTATAAATAATATATACACAATAATAATAAATGCTCCCGGAGTTCTTAAGTACTCTTTAAATATAGTCCGACTATTACTGTCTCATTTAATGCATGGACTCCTTTACAATTAGGCTAAATAAATACCAAATTAATATTTAAGAGCTCTTTAGACTTACAAAAAAACAAAATAAGATTCGGATGATCTGCTTTAAATATAGTCGGATTTTTATACCTTCAGATTCCGAAACATCTGGGTTTATTTCTCTCACAGACGTTGACTG
Source organism: Epiperipatus broadwayi (assembly GCA_028023455.1). NCBI lineage: Eukaryota > Metazoa > Onychophora > Udeonychophora > Euonychophora > Peripatidae > Epiperipatus > Epiperipatus broadwayi. The sequence continues at coordinate 90,998 of JAQFVV010013330.1, forward strand.
GTTACTGACGATACTTATTGCGCACAAAACACTTTGCCAACACAAAGCAGGAAAAGAGAAAAAAGACACTCAATTCTATTATCCTGAATTTTTATAGTTTTCAGTTTAATTCTTCTCTTATCCGCAATTTCCATTACTTAAAATTTCTTTGCTTAGCATTTACTTAATTACACTTTCTGGATCTACTATTTCCATTAAGATTTTATCTTTACTAATCCATTCAACATTTGTGTTTCCGTTTTTTTCATTAAGTCTGTTGAAACCTTTTAATTATATAACTAATCATTTACATTCTTAAAAGATTTCATTATCATTAATTAATACTTTTAACTTAAACTTCTGGAGTATTCTTATCGATCTTTTTTATCTACAATATTTCTTGTACTTAAAATACTAAAGTTTATATAAATATATATCTGGAAAAACAAATGTTTTTTTTTTTTTAAATTAAGTTTCATTATGAAAATTTGACTTTTTTTCTTAAAGAACTATGAATTTTTGAATTTTCCAAGTTGACAGATAAATGCTTTAAATTTTAAATGGAATTAATACATAGCATTTTCATTATAATTATTTTTGGAACTTAAAACAGTTTAAATTAGGCAAGCATTGTTAGTCGAGAGGTCAGCGCAGCTGCCTTGCAAGCAAGCAGTTGGTTGCAGACGGTTGTTGCAGGTTCGCCTCCCGGCTGATGCCATGATATATGAAAAAAAAAAACAGTTTAAATTAATAATAGGAAATTTACATTTTTATAAATGTTAACAGCTAAATGTTTAAACAATGTTCTTTATCTTACTTCAAAAGATTATTTTAAAATTTCGGTTATTAAATATATTGTAATGATCCAGATTATTTGCTGTTTTTAGCATGTGGTAATGCAATAATGAAGTAAAAGCAGAGCAAAATTTGAAAAATAATTTTTTAGATAACTTTTGAATAAAACAATTATTTTATTAATCATATTAAATAAACAAATAATTGAATTGCTATCTTTTAATGTTTAATTTCTGGAAACAGCAAGTTGAATTTGAATACCACAACTTTGGGTCTTGAATCCATCACTCTATTGTAATCCTAAACTGCACAGTTTTTATTCATATTATTTTACCAAAAAAAAATATTTAATCACTTCTCATTTGTGGAAGTTTAGATCAAAGGAAAGGCCATAAGAGCATCACAAACCTTAGATTGAACATTCATATAAAAGGCCATATATTGTTTAATCACAAAATTAAAATTTAGTCAGCAATGGACAGTATATTTTAAGAAAGGATGATTGATTATAAGTGAATAATAGGAATTTTGTGCTCAATTCTAAGAATTAAAAAATAGCTTTAAAAATATCCCTAATCAAGATAAAAATTAAAACAGAAATGCACTACAAAAGTGGCTGGAATATTCTTTAGTAAACTATCACACACATAATTTTATACATGCACACACATATGTATTCGCCATACTCATTTATGAGTGATTGTTAATGATGATAACATGTTTTTTCTAACTCTGAGAAATTCTTTCTGATGTCAAGGACTAAATGACTATTATCCATTGCTTATTTTAATTTCATATCGTGTACATTGCTGTAAGCTAGTTATAACTGTATTATTTATTTATTTTATATTGGTATATTGAATATTATAGAGTTTATTCCAGAGTATTTTAATTATATATATGTGTGTGTGTGTGTGTGTATCATTAAAAACCAGTCAACACATAGATAATCCCAATATCAATAACAATCAATAATCTATTACTGTTGTCAAGGCAAACTCTTTTTAACAATAAGGATGGAATATATATATATGGAAACGGGGCGTCGGTTTTCATAAGAAAGGGGAAGCACATCGTGCTATGATCGGACCTCGGGTCTTCAAGTAGGATGTTGGTGATGGCATGAAAAAATGCTTAGCCATGACTACATCTATCTTCAATATGCTAGATCATCATTAACTGATTAAATTCAGATGTAATTTGGACTAGTTCATCCTCATCAGACCCCCTTTCATGCTCCATTATGCCGCAGTATTCGAACTCGGGGAGAATTCGCAATAGGCTCTTTTCAGTTATGGATTTACTTGCCTCATTTACTACTGTACCTGTATATAAGCAAACATTGGTCAACATATTCTCACTGAAAATTCTCAACATCAACTTATTATATAAAGAATGATATGTAGATATTAATAACTGAGCTACTTATTTATTGTTGTGAATATAAATGATCAATGTATTTATTTAGTAATAGGTGGATATTGATGTTTGAGCTATTTATTTGTTTGAATGCTGGATGATGATGATCAACTAGAGATCAAATTAATGACTCAATAACATTTATTCAATAACAAAACATGATGTAATAAAATTAATAATAAAAAAAATGATGTGAGACAAAGATGACTTTCTATCACTTCAATAGATTAGTATAATTAATATCCCAAAGCCATGATAGAAATACATAATTTGGATGTCTCTATGTACAAAATTAATTCAAAATACTACATAAATGTATAACAAACAAAAATAGAAAATTTCCAAAGATTATGAATCTAGCTTGCTAATTAACTTATTTATACTCCCATTATCTTTGATTCATAATTATAATTATCATCTTTCCCTTTCTATACATGTATAATTCAATAAAATTAATAAATAAAGTCTTTCATTAGAGAAAATTAATCAGGCACACAGAAAAATATAACTAGGTTTAATAGACTAATTAATAAACAACAATAATTTTGTTCAGTCACTGTAGTATATGGTTAGTGTTAAGTATAGTCAAACTCTTATCTCTTTTCATTTTCATATGAGTATTGTCAAGCATATGGAAAGAAATGTGGATTTAACTTTATTTAGCATCATTAATCTTTATTTAGCTTGAAGCTTCTCCTATATACTTAAATGATTGATCCCATTTTCTGAAATATAAGGTACTAAACTTGAAAATGAAAAAAATGACAAAGTAAAATATTACAATAAAAAAAAATATACAAATCAATAAAGGTACATTTATGAGCTAAGCAAGCATTGTTCATTATATCAATAGTCTTTTGATTCTGTTAACAAATCTCCTAGAATGATGTATTTATCCATTGGTTCAATTGGTAAATATTTAATCCAAGTTAGCAGATTATAGCATTATCCAGTTGTTTGGAATAAGGCATAGCAAATCCAGTGGAGATTGATGTTCTTGAGCATTAGTCAACCAGGTAGACATCTTATGCACATGATAACACTCCTTTTGGTATGAGAGTTGGTATTAGTCACCCTATGGCATATTTTCTCTAGCATGATCACATTGTAATATGCTTTCTAATATATATAATTATTTATACAATTGATTTCTATGTGTAGGGAATAGTATAAGAAAATAGAGAAATTATTTCTGAGACTTCGAGTTGTTGTTCTAGAAAATAGAGAAATTATTTCTGAGACTTTGAGTTGTTGTTCTTTCTTATCTTAATATTTTCTTTCACTTAATGTTTTTTTTTTTTATCAACTTAAACTATTCAGTTTATTTTCATCAATTAAAGGATCCAAGATTTCTAGTTGTTTCAGTAGATAAAATCAATTTTCTAGCTTGATGAAAATTTTGTTCCAATATCAAACATAAGTCTCTATTTTTCTTTTCTACACAATATAGCTGTTAGAATGTGCATATTTTTATACGATCTCTTCAGTTGTTATTAACCAAGTGTTGGCATTGCTTGATGGCTTTTATTTTTTTTAAGCTTGCTATAATTGTTCATTGTTATATTATCATTATTAAGATAAATCTTTATAGAATTGCCTCTTCGTTTTCAAGTCTGATCGCATGGCAACAAATTTGACATTTTGGTCGGTATCTTTTTAACTTTATCTTTGTTTAAGTCAATATGGGTTAGTTATAAACATTTGCGATTAGTTGTATTGAATATATATATATATATATGTGTTTATTTTTAATGTTGCAAGTTCTAAAGAAAGGAAAAATTCATCTTTCTTTAAAAATTTGTAATAGTTTGTTTAATGCGATGTTTGTGAGTGTATACTGTATATGTTTAATAATGAGTAGGTTATTTGTTAAATAGATGGTTCGATTGGAGATTGTGTAAATGAGTGTATAGATGATTTGTTAGTTGTAAGTTTCCTTACGATATATATAGATGAATTAATTATATGAATGAATTCTTATTTTTTTATATTATTAATTTAGAAAATGCCATGGATCAGTGCTCCTCTTCAAGTTGGCCTCTGTGGTTTATGGCAAGTGTACATTTATTTATGTATTACTACTTTTTTAAAATATACAATTACATATTTTTTAAAAAATCAATAAATAATTAAGTCATATTTGACTTATGATGCTGTTACAAGCTGTTTGTTCTATACATTTACAACTTTAATCACAAATGAATTTGTTAATTGTGATCAAAGTTATAAATTTATAGTGTATTTTTATTGCATTTTCTCTTTTGATAAGATTAGTTTTTTTTCTTAAAAATAAAGTGTAAATATATCATCATCATCATTAATATTTATTTATTATTGTAACTCCAGTAAAAACAAAAGTAACAGAGAAATGCAAAAAGTTAAAAAAAATAAATAGAATTTCTATATATATAATTATAAGATACAAATATTGTTGCATACACACTTGGTCTCATTATCATAATTATTACAGAGGAATAACTGTTAACAATTGAACCCTAAGTAATAGAAGACAGTAAAGTAAAAGAAAATAGATAGAAAGTGATGCTATACACATTTCATTTTAAAAAAACTTCATTACAATAAACTATTTAAAGAGTGTTTATTATAATTAATAAAAATTACTAATAAAAAATATTTTTATTTTTTGTTTCAGTTTGGTTTTTGCTACTCCTTTATGTTGTGCTCTTTTTCCACAAAAAAGGTAAGCTCTTATTTGAATTAGTAAATAAATAATTGTCTAAATATTCTTTTTTTTTTTTTTTAAAAAGTACTTTATTTTTATTATAGTTGCTAATAAAATTCAGATCTGTATGAAAATCTTATTTCTAATTAACAAGAGGTGATCATTTTTTTAAGAAGTAACCAGATTTAATTTAAATTTATGTTTAGCACTTTAACTGCGATTAAAAAGCCTGTATAAACAAGATTTGATGGAATTTTGACTTTTTAAGATTTAATTAATGGTTTTCATATTTAATGTTATTGATATGGTCAAGATATTTGATTCAGTTAATTGAGTCTACATGATGGAATGGGAGGAAAATCTGAGACATTTAAAATGAAAATTAGTTAAGTTATCAAGGATGTGTACTTGCTTTATTACTATTTTCAATTTTTATGACAGTTGTCTTTGAAACTGTTTATAGGTTGCTTAATGAATCTGTGATCAAGGTACAATACAGGTTTGATGGTGGAATTTTTATTTGAACGAATTAAAAGTAAAAACAAGAACTTCTACATCTTGGATTCTGTATTTACAGTATGTTGATGATTTTACTCAGTTCAATGCAACATTTAAAGATTGGTTTATTAGTTAATGTTCAAAATGCTCAAGTTTTTTTTCATCCAGTGATGGAGAAAAATGCTCAACATCTTTTAGGCTTGGATAGTTATCACCTTGAAAATGTAAATCAATTTAAATACCTTGATAGTTTTATAAGTAAAAAGATGGACTTACATGTTAAGGTATAACCCAGACCACAATATTTGTTGTTTCTTTTAATGAGTAAAAAGTTAAGGTATTTTATTACAAGGAAATAATCACTGCAATTGAGTTACCTATATATAGAGCTGTTATTTTCCCTAATTTATTGTATGGAAATGAATTGGACATCCTATTGACACAGCATAAAAGCATTAGAAAAATTTCATTAAGGGATGCTCTGCAAAATGTTAAAAATACAATGGTGAGATCATAAAACCATTCAATATATTCTTTAACTTACTGAATATGATATTATAAAGTCCACAATTGTAAAATCACACCTTTATTGGATTAAGCATGTAAAACAAATGAACAATTTGAGATTTTCTAAAAGGGTGTTTTATGGTAAATTTGAACATACTTTTCATGAGAAAGATAGACTCTGTTTATGATAAAAATCTCAAAAAGATATTTCAAAGAAATGTGATATTGATTGTTTCTATCGGAAAGATATGGCAGAGAATAGAATATATTGGAGAGATGCAGTTAGACGATGTTGAAATATTTTAGAGAGAAAAGTTTTCTACTGAAGAAATTAAGACATCATCATGAAATATTAAATAGAAAAATGAACTAGCATGTTTTATATGTGGACATATTGCGGTTCACAGATTGGTTTGTATAGTTATCACAAAAATCATTTCTAATTCTTTTTTTTTCTTTCCTTGGAATTGAAATGGCCATATTTATTTACGAATGATTGCTATATGTATATATATACTGTCATAATACTAAGCTTGTATTTAGGTTATTTTCAGATATTTATTTGATGGAATAACATAGAGTTATAAAATTTAAGCATCATAGTTTTGTTTACTTTTTTTTAAAAACAAATATCAATGAAAAAAATAAAAAATAAAAAAAAAAATTTTTAAGTAAATCTTATTTTTTACTCTATCAATCTATTAAAAGAGATGTATGCTTTATTATTTAAAACATTCCTAAGCTATATTACATATTAGTCACATGAATATGAAATTTTTATGGAAATTCTAAAGAAAAAAATGACTTTTGATAAATACACATTATTATTTAATGTGTTGATTATTATGACAGAGGAAGATAGTGAAAATAATATTTATGATGGGCAGAAGATGTAAATTGCACTGAGAAAAATTGATTATAAAATCATGGAATAATTTTAAAAAATTAAAAATATAATTGCTTTAATGGAAGTACAGGATATTTCACTTAGATGCTATACATATAATCCAATTATAAATAATAAAAAAATAATTGAGTAATGTTATTATAAATTTTTGAAATGTGAAGAGAGTTTGTATTATAAAACAAAAATGTCAGAGAGTAATAATTAAAGAATGTAAGATAGATAAATAAAAATAGATTTATATGTTATTAGAGATACAATGAATTAAATTAGTCACTGCAATAAATAAATTTATATATATATATAATCACAGATAATTGATAAAATATTAATATAAGCAATTCCTAACTTGTATTTAACTCAATCAATGTTTTCCATAACTTGATTTATGTATAAGTTGAAAAAAAAAAATTATAAATCCTTTATTGCTGTAATGTGTTAAAGTATATCTTTTTGAATGAATATATTTTCAGAATATTACCATATTGAAAACATTTTTATAAAATCTATAATATTTTTAAATTAAAAAACAACAACCCATATTTGGAACATCATATTTTTAATAATATTTAAATAATATATGATTCTAATTAACATAATTAATAAAGTTTATTATAAATAAATTTTAAGCCTTTATTGCTATACCATATTAAAGTATATCTTCTTTGTGCATTGATAAAATTATAAAAAATCAAACAAACCCACCTTTCTTATTTTTTAATGCTTATTTTATTAAAATTAATCCATCTGACAGTTTTGATTGCCCAGAAATCTTTCTCAGAGCTCCTCCTGCAAAAGCTGAATAACAAGGAGGAGCTCTGAGGAAAATTGCTGGACAATTGAAACTGCCAAATGGATTAATTTTAATAAAATAAGCACTGAAAAGTTAATAAGAAAGGTGGATTTGTTTGATTTCATATTAAAAACATTTTTATAAAGTATACATTATTATTAAATGTAAAAAAAGGCATTATTATTTGAAACATCATATTTCTTGTAAAATATTCAATTTATATTTAATAAATTTGGTTATAGTGCTGCAAAAAAAATTGATAAAAGAAAAATGTTTAATTAAACTAAGTTTAAAAAATAAAAGCTTTGAATAGAGGCAAACAAAATAAATGTATATATTAATTAATTTTGTAAATGGTAAAAATTAGACTACAGTGGAAATAAATTCCTAAAATAAATGAGGAATTAGTAATTAAAATTAAGAGAAATTTCATTGAACAATAACTATTGATTTATGAGCAGATAACAAAACAGTAAGTCTAATAATAATTAAATTGTTTTAAGCAGAACTAATTAAAGTAAAAGTTAAGATTCCCCCCCTCCTCAGATTACATGGGGAGAAAAAATAATTAATTTCTCCAGAAAAGAAAGAAAAAAGAGGATAATAAAACAAAAGAAGAAGTGGGGGAGGGGGATATATAAAGCTAGAGAAGAAAGGACTGAGTTCTCTTGGTGGCTGCCTGCTTTTGTGATTCCACGCAGAAGTTGCAGTGAAGATCATCATCAGTGGACTACATTCCCAGAATCTCTGCTCCTATAGGTAACCAAGCCGATTGGGACTCTTAGCAGACCATCCTGGTCTTATTATTATTTTGTAAAATGTCTCAAGAGGCTCACTTAGGGTTTTATGTTTTAAAAGACATAGACTGTATAATGAAAGTAAAGTACCCCATTCGTTTATCTAGACTATTTGAACATTTTTATTCAGTTATTTGCTTTTTGGCTTGATGAGTTATGTTTGCATAAGTGCAGACTTATATATACATTAGAGGTTTAATTAGGTAATTGTTTTAATTGCTAATAAATTGTCTTAATACTACTATATATGTTATCTGTTAATGTCAATTGCGTATTCATGTTTGCTAGCTGTCCGGTTATAGTTGGGGACACAGCATTTTTAATAGTATTTAAAATAATGTATGATTGTAATTAACAATTTTATAATTACTAAAGTTTTATTTTAAGAAAGATAATCTTTATTATTATTATTATTTAAGTTAAATAAGAAAAAATATTGAAATTTGAATAAGGTGATAAATATGGTTTTTTTTTTTTCTGCTAAAGAATGAAAAAAAAAGATATTTTTCTTCCATTATTTTTTTTAAGTGAACATTCAAAAAATTTAAATTAGTTTAGTGCTAATAAAAAGTATTTTTCCTTTCATTCTCAAACTATTAAATTGAATTATTATTCATCTCTGAATGGTGGTTGTAATGATAAAATGTTGGCTACGTCTAGCATTATCTTATCTTACAAGCCTCCTAAATCAATCAGTTTTAAATCAAGGGATAAATCAAATATTCTGAAATGTTTGAAAGAAAAGTAATGTAGAAAAATAAAAAAAGATTGTCTCGATTGATATCTTAGACTCATATGAACATACAATTTGAATTATATTTGAGTGATTATATAATAATAATAATAATAATAATAATATGTTTATTCATATACAGATATCTGTAAAATTTGTAATGCTTCACATATACAATATGTTTAAATTATTAAAAAGAACTGAATATGTATTTTTTTTAACATTTACTTATTTTTTTTTTTTAATTTAAAATCTATCAAAAAAGAAAAAGAGAGAGAAAGAAAAAACAAGAACTAATTAAAAACAATTATAAAGTTTGATTAAAGATAAATTCATTTAAACAATATGTAATTAAAGTTAATTAAAAATTAAGATGGGAAAGAAAAAGGGGAAAAAACATCAATTAAGAGGCAAATCACTAAAAAAAAGTAAAAACAAGCTATGGTTTTTTGGATAAAGTTGTCCTTGGTAGAGCATAGGCTATAAAAAGATAAAATGACATCTGTGGAGAGCCAAAATGCATGTTGAAAACATCACATAGAAGGAAAAGATTTAAATTCTAGCTTCAGAAGTATTATATATCATTTAAGAAGACTGCCTTTATAGTACTTTTCAGTAGTGACACAAAAACCAGTTAGAATATCAAAATTCTATGAAGTAAAAATAATAAACATGATTTACTAAGCCCCAATCAACATGTACTACTTAAGAATCTGAGTGATGTAACTTTATCAACCTCGAAAGAACTCCTAGAAGGAATTCAGAAACAGAGGAGAAATGGAATTTTTTTTTTTACCCCAGGAGAATTGTTTCTCATCATCTGCACTTGTAGAACCTGAAAATTTATGCTGTATATTGATTAAAAATGTGTAATAATATAAATAAAATAGAAATAATTAAAATGCTTAATAAGTTATGAAGATACCAAAATAACCTGACTATGTCAATTTGCTGTTTTATGCAAATTATATCTCCAAACAAAGCACTCTCTCTAAAATGACAGCAGAATATTACATAGCCAAGTCAGTGCTAAGTGTAATGTAATCAGTAAGGTGCTTGCAAACCCAGTAGTCTGTGAGCTGGGAAATATGCTGAAGAGATCTTTGTGGTGTAAAGTTAATGAAGAAAAATTAACAAAGTAAAATAAAATATGGTATAAGGAATGCAACCTATAAAAAACTGTGCATGTATAATTAATATGGATTAAATTTTATGGAAGTCATCCATAAAATCGCTTGTTGAAAGACTAACAAGCTATTAATATTATATATTTAGAGTAATAAACTCGCTAAGTTAAATCTTTTTTTTTATGATTATTATTTCCAAAATAATTTAATGAGTGTGCACAGCTGACTTAGGCATCAGTTGGACAGTTCAAGACTTATACCCATCAGTTGCCACAGTCTGAAAAATCTGTGTAAAGTATTAACTGTCTACATGTTTATATAAAATGGCATTGCAGAATAATACGATAATGCCATTCGATGTAAGCAATTTAGGGCAATGGCAAATATATGTTACTCATGTAGAAAAATATATAATAATTAATAACATTACCGACAATAAGTTGAAGTTGCTATCTGATGTGGATGTCATAAAAGGATGTGCTGCAACTAGTAAATTGTCTCTGTGTTTTGAAAATGTCTGAAGATATTCTGTATAAGGCATTGTTGCAAAAGTTAAATTCATATTTCAATCCAACAACTTCAAAGTATACAGTGCTACTTCACTTCTGAAACAAAATGTAGGTACCAAATGAAAACATACAGAAGTATGATGTAGTACTGTGAGAATTATTGAAGGAATGTGAATTTAGAGACTACCTAGAAGACATACTATTAGTCCAATTGTTATGGAACTAGACAGAAAACTTAGACAAATATTGCTGAGTCTACATTAAATTATATTGCCACTCTTGAATGAGGAATAGCATACAAAAATGTTCTAGAACATGTGCTAGTATTTAAAAATAGGGCAGATGAAGTTAAGCCAAACATACGTATAAACAAGGCGAAGGCACTGACAATGGAGAAGAATATTAAACAGAAGGTCATCTGTTATTGCTGTGGAAAGAAAGGACACACAAAAAAATATGTTAATTCAGGAAAGATAAGTATTATAATGATGGTCTGACAGATCATTTGTCAAATGTTTGTACAAACAAACAAAAAATTACTAAAGTTTATTTATCTCCCAATAGTAAATCTGAGGGTATGAGTAGTTATGAATGCTGTGAATGTTAAAAAAAAGTAAAAGTGAGGCTATGTCAAATTTATTAGATGTCAAAATTTGTATAAAATTACAAAAATGGAAATTGATAGTGGGGCAGGTGCATCACTCATCTCTTTTAAGGACTGGACAGACATTTATAGACAATAGAACATTAGGATACAAATTAAAAGAACAAATTTGGTAGTTACAGAACTATAAATGGGATCCTATTAAAATAGTAGAAATAGTGATATTATTAGTAAAAATAAACAGACACTATGTTGGAAAGTAATTAATTTACACCTTTGGAAATAAGTATTGAACATATTAAGATTGCCAAATCAAAATTTAAAATCCAGAATAAATTTCCTCTGCTGTTTAAGTCAAGTCTAAAGAGACTACATAGCAAAATTGTAACAGAATGGACTAAAAATATTGTGGAATACCAATTAGTTAACAAATTTGCTTCCTTGATAATTAACTGGGCTATCTATGAAGTTAACATGGCATTTTAGTAGATTTTGTGAAGTAAATAAAACAATAAATTGGCTTGAGAAAGTTGCATATATACTTAATAATATATGTGCAATTGAATATGAACTAAATTTTGCTAATCATTTTTTAAACTGTAGAAATATCTAAAAAAAAAATTTTTTTTTTTCTAGCTCTTTGTCTGTGAGTAGTCTAGAGCCTGATCTTCAAGAAAAAATCAAGCAGCTTCCAGATGCTCCCAATGTTGTCTTTTATAATAAAGGCCTATGAAGTAGAAACCATGCTTATGAAACAAATTAAGAATCATCGTGTGTCATTGTTTTTATAAAAAAAATATTCAATTTTTGTAAAAAAAAAAAAAAAGCAATAGATTGTAAGGCTTTTATTTATTTATTTATTTTTATTATTATTGATTTCCATTATTTTTATCTGTTTTTTATTTTTTAAATTTTAAATAACAAAAAAAAAGTATATTTTACAGTTTATTTTACCAGTAATTCAGTTTACATTAGTGATGTGAATTACTTTTAAATCCAGTTTTTTATATATTTACAGTGATGTGTAGAAATTTTTAACATTCATCTTAAAAATAATCAAGAATATTTATGTTTATATTTGTTGTACGATTTATTGATTAATAATAATTCAAAGTATAAAAATTTACTTTCACAAAATGTTTTCAATGACTTATGATATATTGATATCTTCTATTCAACACTAAGCTGTGAAAACTATTTACTATGATTTCATAAAACAAGTTGCTAACTGATCAGATCTTTTCTTAAACAGTTTATTGTTAAATTGATAATTCTTTCATCTTCTGCATTATACATTATTTATTATAACATTTTATTTAAATATTCTATTAAATTTCCATAATTAAAGTTATATAAATAATCATAAAAAAGTTACTGTTGTTAACTTTGTTACTGTATTATTACTGGCCATTGTGAAGTATATATTTCTTCGCAATTAAAAGTCATAGCTGGTTTATGTTTTAAAAATATAATAATACAAATTATCTGAACAACATAGATATTGTGAAAGCAAAGTTTTTATAATTATATTTTATCATATTCAGTAATTAATTCAGAATTCTTTAAAAAAAAAATTATTTAAGCCATCTCCTGAACATTATTGCTCATATATAGAGTTTATAATGCTTCTGGATATTTATAGGATTCAGTATTGTGGATAATATCTTTAATAGGCATGTCATTGTCAAAATTCTATATAATTCTCAGTATTATACATAAAATCGAAATATAATTTGAAATTCCGTGTTATTAAATACAATTTAGTTAAGAAATACGATTTAGCGGAATAAATGAGAATTGTAACAATTTTTAAAGAATAAAAGGGGGGGGGACTTGATATTCACATGTCACTGATAGTGTAATTTTAAAATAATGTAAAAATTGTCTTTAAATATATACAAGATTTTTATAATACATTAAAGATCAGCCTTTTCAAGCTATTGTGCATGCATGCGCTTTTTAAGAGTGTTAATAATAAATGAATACTTTCACTTCCAACACAAGATATAGTATTTAGAAAAGAATAAAATGAATCCACTTATTCTTTCCGACCCAAATGCTTATATATGGGCAAATCTTAAGTACTGGAAGTGAAAGCTTCCAGTACTTAAGATTTGCCCATATATAAGCATTTGGGTTGGCAAGAATAAGTGGATTCATTTTATTCTTTCCTAAATACTATATCTTGTGTTGGGAGTGAAAGTATTCATTTATTATTAACACTCTTAAAAAGCGCATGCACAATAGCTTGAAAAGGCTGATCTTTAATGTATTACAATTTATAACACAGCGCTATAAAAATAAATGCTTATTTACAAGATTTTTATGTACTATCTTCATAAGTAATATATTTGTTGTTTTTGTATTACAAGTGGCATATTAATATTTTCACATTGTTTTAATAAAATATAATTATGTGACTAAGGCAATGTAATAGTTTTAAATAATTTTTGAAGATGATTTAGAAAAATGCCTATTAAGATTATACATAAACTTTATTATTATAAATATTTTATATTGTCTTTTTCGTACATCAATAATAAAATAATAATCAAACTACTTTATTGTTCGAGAGTTCATATGAAGTTTGAGCTTACTAGAATCAATCCAGAATCTTATAATCAATATTTAAAATTATTCTGTATGACTTAATGCAATGGCAAAGTTTAGAATCTAGACTTAAAGTTTCAGGTATTAATTCCCAGCTGAGAGCAAAAAAAAAATCGATATATATATATATATGTGTGTTTCAGGTGATCAATTATACAGAAATGCTACATTTAGCCTGCATTTTGATTCTAAATACTATAAAATCTTGCACATAACAAACCATGAGATTATATTTAATGTTTTATTAAATTATGTATATTATTAGTTTAAAATTTATTTGTTATATATAAATATTATTATTATAAGATTTTTTTTTTAAAACTATTTAATATATATATATATATTTTTACAAATTATCATCTCATATTTTCAACCATTATCGATCTATTGCAGGATGAAGGTCTCTCTAAGTTCAATCCATCTTCTCTGATTTCTAGCCTCTTTTCTCCACATCATCCCAGCACATTTCTTTATTCCATCCATCCATCTCAAATGTAGTCTTTTTCTAGATCTTTTACAATCTCTTGGAATCTAATTTAAAATTTCAATGTCCATATATGTTCAACTTAACTCCTCTTCAGTTTCTTTAATTCTTTCAGTGATATCAGTAACATCTGATTGTTCTCTCACCCATGTATTTCGTTTTCGATTCCTAACATATATCTCTCCATATTTCATTGAGTGGTTTGAAGTCTCTGTATTGCACTTTCTGTTAAGTGTCCAAATCTGAGATCTGTAAGAACTGGTAACGCATTTATTAAAAACCTTCCTTTTCAAACACATAGGCATTTTTCGTTTTAATATTAAATTATTTCTATCAAAAGGATCCCAACCAAATTTAATTCTATGATTAATTTCATCCATTATGTTTCCATCTGTAATAATAATCTGACCAGGATATCTGTAATTGTTAACTTCTAACTCATTATTATCAATCTTTATTTTCTTCTTTTGCGAAAATCCATTGAACATTACATCTTTAATCACATTTTCTTACCTTCATCTGATAACTCTAGCAATATTTCCTGAAGCTCTAAAACATTATTTTCAAAAACAATTACATCATCTGCAAAATCTAGATGAGTTAAATAATCTCCATGTACTTTTATTCCCTTAGCTTCCCATTTTAATCCACAAAATACTTCTTGCAAAACTGCTGTAAGAAGTTTTGGAAATATGGAATCCATCTCAATGTTAATCTTTTTAATATTATTATAAACACAAAAACTTAAAAGTGAAGTAAAAAAGAGAAGTTATAAATAAATATAAAAGTAAGCTAAACGTTTTTGAGGATCCATGCCTCATAATCATAGCTTTCTTAAAAATACATAATAAAATATATACAAAGATATTTAAATTAGCACGTGTTACGTGGACCATTTCTTCGATATATCAAAGCAAGTGTCTTTTCTATTTATAGCATTAATATTTCCATTAATATAGAATGCTTCTTTTATTTTCCTCTTATGATCATTTGATTCAATGCATATAATTACAGGATTGGAAGGAGTAAAATTGTGTCCAGATTTCATGGAATGCTCCAAAAATACAGAAGATATATTGCACACAATTTTACTCCTTCCAATCCTGTAATTATATGCACTGAATCAAATGATCATAAGAGGAAAATAAAAGAAGCATTCTATATTAATGGAAATATTAATGCTATAAATAGAAAAGACACTTGCTTTGATATATCGAAGAAATGGTCCACGTAACATGTGCTAATTTAAATATCTTTGTATATATTTTATTATGTATTTTTAAGAAAGCTATGATTATGAGGCATGGATCCTCAAAAACGTTTAGCTTATTTTTATATTTATTTATAACTTCTCTTTTTTACTTCACTTTTAAGTTTTTGTGTTTATTTATATATAACGGGAAGTAATCTATTTTATTAATATTATTATAAATATAGCTTTACTTCTCACTATATGTAAAATATATAATTGTTAATTAGAGAAGATATTAATTAGTATTAAAGTTTATCGGCGTTAAGCCGATAAACTTTAATACTAATTAATATCTTCTCTAATTAACAATTTTATTAATATTATTATGTAATCTAATTATTGCTGTTGCATTTTTATAAATATTCTTCAGAATATAATATCATGGGTCTATATCTTGATGATCCAATGCTTTAATCACTGAAGAAATGCTTATAGAATCAAATGCCTTTTCACAATCTATATATCCAAAGCATAATAACAACTCATTTTCATTGGACCTTTCTATAATTTCTCTAATATTTGGATATGATCCCCTGTACTAAAACTATTTTTAAATCCAGCTTGTTCTTTTATTTAATTAAAATCCAAAGTAGGCTGTAGACAAATTGTAATTATCTTGGTAAAAAATTTTTATAGAACTGATAAAAGACTGATAGATCTGTAATCTCTAATATCTTCATCATCTTTTTTAAATATTAATACTGCATTCTTCTAATCATATGGTACATCTTTATCATTTAGACATTTCTGATATGATTTTACCAAATTTTTTTCTATTCTCCTGTTTCTTTTACGATATTGATTATAATTCCATCATTACCTGGAGCTTTTCCCTTCTTCATAAATTTAATTGCATGTCTCACATCTTCATTTAAAATCCTGGGCAATTCAAAAGATATAGTAGTAAGAGATACTTTTCCTTGTTCTTTATTGCTATATAATTCTTGATAGAACTCTTCTACACATTTCATGATGTCATCTCTCTTTTTAATAATAGTTCCATTTTTTTTTTTTTATTGCAGAAATATGTTTCCCACAAATACAAATATATTGTTTACACTCTTGAGACTTTTATTTTCTAGTTTTCCTTGCTAGTTCACAATTATTTTTTCTTATATTATTATCAATTCTTTTTTGCATCATTTTACAAAATTTGGGGTATTCAATCCTTCTTAATGCATCATTTTTATATATTTTCATATTCATTCTTTTTTTCATAAATTGTTTTGTCTCAGTAGAAATTTTACTAGTTAAGTGCTGTCTTTATTGCAGTTTTTAAAAGTTTATCAGTTAATTTCCTATTGATTTCATTCAAATTTGAATCATGTTCAAAATCTGTTAATATTGGAAAACAGTTTGCAAGTTCTAATGCTGTCATGCATATTTCCATTTTAACATTTTCTCCAAAAAAAAAAAAATCATAATATAAAGTTTTTCTTTTTCTATAAACTTTACAAATCTATGACCTCTCATTTTTATCACCATAATAGCACTCATTTTTCAATTATTTACCAATTCTAGCATTAAAGTCTCCCATGACAATTTTAAAATGTTTAGTCTGATCAAAAGCCTTTTGTACATCAATATAAAAAATCCTCTACTATTTTATCACTACGAGATATTATTGGAGCATAAACCCAAATTATCTGCATTTAATCTTTGTTATTAAGTTGAATAAATAATTCTGTCACTCTATTCAATACCCCATCAATCTGCACTATATTGTTCTTCCAGTTTTTATTTATAATGAATCTTATTCCACTTAAATTTTCTATGTTTGTGCCTTTTGTAGTACAGTAACTACTGACTTTTTAATCTTTTCTTCTAACTTCACAAAATCCAATAATGTTCCATTTGATATAAGACAGTATTTCTTTCAATTCTTGCAATCTTCCTTCACTTGAAAGTGATCGGCAGTTGTAAATATTTAAATAAAATGCCATCATCAAATGGCAGCTTGGATCCGCAACCAAGAGATTCTTAGTACTCTCGGCCTTCGCC
The DNA here is from genome assembly GCA_028023455.1 of Epiperipatus broadwayi. Classification (NCBI taxonomy): domain Eukaryota; kingdom Metazoa; phylum Onychophora; class Udeonychophora; order Euonychophora; family Peripatidae; genus Epiperipatus; species Epiperipatus broadwayi. Next base: position 108,693 of record JAQFVV010013330.1, read on the forward strand.
ACCAACAGCTGCATTGACTGATGACTTTACAGGATCCGCAACCAAGAGATTCTTAGTATTCTCGGCCTTCGCCACCAACAGCTGCATTGACTGATGACTTTAGTCTCCTGGGAATAAGGGCTATGATTTATTTTGGTCTGTCATGATTGTAAATACCTATTAGAAAAAAAATTTATTCAAACAACATTTATTGTGCTTCAAGAAAATTCAATTGAAAATTTTAGTTAAGAGCTATCATGCAACTGAGAAGAAAGACCATGGTGTTTCTTGATTTTTAATTCAGAAGTAAAATGCCAATAAACTCACCATGCTAGCTAATGCAAGTTGTTTAGCAGCCCATCCATGTTCATATACTATATGAAAATCACATAATAATAGCTGCAATGACAAGAAAGTATGGAATGGACATTGGGAATTTACCCTGCTCAGTTCTTTTAAGATCTCCAGAGGTATCAAAAGGTTTCTTTCAGTTAACAGCAAATTCCTTTCTGCAGTCTTTACAAATTATATAAAACAAATATTTTAAGTAATATAATTATTAGTCAACAAAGATTTTTTCAAATTTTTATTTTCAAATCTTTTTTTAATTGTGATGTATAACTGATCTCTCCTTCCAGTCATCAATTCATCTTCAACAAATCAGATCAAGAATGATAGACACATTATTTTGGAGTTTCTTTCATAATTTTTATTACTCTATCTTTCACATATAGTTTTCCATTTTAAGATTCATGCACATTCCTTTTTACATGATACAATAACTGTTTTTGATTTCTTCCAGAGAAAAAGCTCTGTTAATTTTTATATAAACTATTTATTATTATTCATATTTACTGTTTGATATAAATTAATTAATACAATTTATATATATATACTTACATATATTCAGCTAACATTGTGTATATATGTCTTCATAATTTATTGAATTTTACTTTTTGTATTTACTATGGATATGTTTTATTTAATTTATTTATTAAAATTACTTGTTCATATTTTTATTTTCATTTTATATTTTTCATATTTAGTTTTTTTTCTCTCTAGTTTATTTTTAGTGTAATTAATCTTTAAATTTATGTTTTTTGTGAGTGAGCATTAATGATTATTTATCTTTTCGATATATAAGTGTTCAAGTGTATCAATGTTATGAGATGGAGTGGAAAGTGGTGGGTCATGTGAAAGTCTATGCTCATATACCCTATATATTACAACAAATTAGAGTAAATTTTTATAGAACATAAATAAAATCACAAGTAGAGTATTGCAGATAATGAATTCTAAAAAAAGTTATTCAAATTTGCATTTATTAAAACATATGGTAATTGGCTCCATGTTTATAAAAATATAAATAGTAATTTTTAAACATAAGTTTTTATTTGTTTACTGACATAATATAAAGCAAAAAATAACAAAATGAATCATTTTTTCAAATTTTATTTTAAATAAAAAAATTAATTAAACAAAAGAAAATGAATAATTTAAAAACTCTTTTCACCAAAAAATACTATGTAAAAAAATTTAATAGCATAATCTGAATTGTCTTTTTTTAAAAAGTCAAATTACCACATATATGTTTGAAGATATAAAGTGCTTTATTTACATCTTGGTAAATTCTTTTTTAATCTAAAATATATTTTGGTTGCCAGCAATTTTTTTTTAAACAAAAAAATGAGAATATAAAAATATCTTACTAAAAAGTAGAAAAATAACAAAGTAATCCGCTTCTTGATTAATTTGCCATTCTTGGAAAATATCAGAGATCTTAAGAATCTAGACTTGTAAAACAATTGGAAATTGCAGGAATATTGTTATTTCATAAAAGCATTTGAGGCCTTTTTGATTTTTATGATTTATTTGATATTTTCCAAGAATAGCAAATTAACTGAGAATAGATTACTTTGTTATTTTTCTCCTTTTTAATCAGCTATTTACATAAAAGCATTACTTTAAAAAAAAAATTTCACATAGTTTTTTTATTTTTTAATTATATTTACATATTATTTTAAAAAATGGTTAAAACTATAAAAAAAATCTGACAAAAGTCATAATTTAATAAGACATGAAAATAAAAAAATACACCCTTTAATAAACGAATTCTAAATTTAAATGTGTGATTATCTACTATATAAAGGTATTTATGTATTGCCTTCTTAATTAATTAAGTATGAGTTAAATCATTATTATTAAAATATTTTACAAATATAATATTTCCATTAGATCAGTTGTTAAGGAGTTTTCTTGGGAAACAAGCATAAGGATGTGAGTTTGAGTTCTAAACAGGAATTGATTTTTTTTCCATTGTTATAAATTCAAAAATATAGACACACTAACCGAAACATAGACAAGGCAAGTTAATATAAAAGCATTTAATAAATGACAGCAATAGAATACATGACAACTATATATGTTAATTGTGTCATGATGAGCAATGATTTTGACAAGTATGATTGGTCTGCATTCATAATTCATTGGATTTTGCTTGTACTAAATAAAAAGTGATATATTTTATAAATAGCAGTAATTGAATATCATACTATTTGAACTTGCAATAATTATAGTCTATCTATATTATAAAAATGTTTAGAAAATTACAATTTATGAGTGGGAACAGAAGTAGTAAAATTATTTTTAGTTGGTCTAATTAGAAGAGATATTGGGAAAATTACTTAAAGCAGATATTAAAATATGTAAAAAAAAATTAAATGGGCATCTCATTGTATATAAAACAAAACTTTAGATGAATATAAAATATGTTAAAGATTATGATAGAAAATCACATAGTAAAATTTAAAATATTTATACTAACAAATAAAGTAAATTATTATTTAAATTTAGATCAAGAAATTAAATAAACATATTAGAAAATGGAGAAAAGATTTAAATTTTTCACATGATTGTTATAGGTGTGAGGCGAAAAATGATGAAATTGTAGAATATATATATAATGTTTTTTTTAGGATGAATGAAAAATAAATTAGGAATAAGATAGTGGAGGATAGGAAGATGATTCTTGCAAAATAGGATAGAAAATGAACAAAAATTAAATGATAAAGATTTTGTGAATATACAATATATGTAAATTAATAGTATTTAACACATTATGACAAAGAAGTTATAGAACCTCACATCCTAACAGTTGAAGTTAAAAATAATTAAAGCAGTCATATGATGATAAAATTAACATACAACAAATGTATTTTAACGTAATAAATAATTTATTAAAATAATTGTAGATACTAATTATATATTTATATCTCTTTAAAAAAATACAAAAGATGAAATAATATAAAAGAAAAAAGGATTGAGTCGTGATTAGAAACAGAAGTAAATGGATTTGTAAAAAAGGGGTGTGTGAGGGAGGAGGGGGATATATATCTTAAAAAGTATAAAATGGTTTTGGATATATTAAATATATGTGTGTGTATGCAATAATCAATAAAGCAAGTCATATATAAGAATGTTCTAGGGAGAGATTTTAAATGTTTTCTCTTACCACACATATTAATTAAGAGCTTGTTTGAACTATTAGTATGCTCTCTATATTATATATGTGGGTATATATATATATATATTTTAAAACATGAAACAGATACTTAAAACAATATCAATAACAATCTTAATATGTAGTCAAGGCAACATGCTTTTTACAATAAAGGTAGATGCCCACCTTTATCTGTGGTCCAATATGTTTTTATAGACACTAAAGATTTCAACTTGATTAAAGAGGGAGGTTATTAATTTAAAAAAGTTTAAATAAACCTTATTAAACAGGCAAATATAACCTGTTTTAAAAATGGATTAAAAATAACCAATTATAACTTTGAAATTTCACTGAAACTATGTATTACTTAGATAATAACTCTAATAATTTTCAAGTCAGCACTTAAACAATATCACTAACAATCTCATTCTGTAATCAAAGCAAAATTCCTTACAATAAAGATGGTTACCACCTTTATTTATGGTACAATATGTTTATATAGACACTAAAGATTGTGAAGATATGTACATTAAAAACAATAGCAAAGTGATGATTAAATTTAAAATATCAAATTACTTATTAGATTAATATAATAAATTTATATGCAATTAATACATTGTTAATTTTATTTCTGAAATCAGCAAATACAATAAAAGGATTAGGAGGAAATAAAAAAGCATTTAAAATATACGATACATTCATTATCTTTATAAATAATAATAATTTTGTAGCCAATGCTATAAATAATATAATTAATAAAAATTGGCTTTTGCATCAAATTTTGTAAATTACATTCTTTCCATGGTTATACAGTGCAACTACAACAAGAATAGAAACTATTAAAAAATATTTTGAAAGCAAATACTATATATATAATGAATTTGTACCCAAACTTTTGATACAAAATTAAATGCATGACTGTTTATGTATGGTTAATTATAATTTGGTGGCAATATAGATATATCATTAAGAAGATACCCAATCTCTGAGATAGATAACATTTAGTCATTATTTATACTACTTTTTTGATGTTTTAGTATTGATTTATAAATGATTGTGGTAAATGTTACATTTCTTTATTTAAAACAGGCACAATTCTCCATACAGTAGTGCCACTCAGTGCAATGCAGAGTAATCAGTGGAAGCTAGAAGGCTTGTGCATGTGCATAAGGATTTTATGCACAAGCCTTCTGGCATCCATTGATTACTCTGCATTGCACTGAGTGGCACTACTGTAGGGAGAGTTGTGCCTGTTTTAATAACAGTTATGAGCAAGCATAAGAAATGGTGATCATGTGATGATTTCTTTATTTGTTTTGAAAAATTGAAATAAATTTTTTAATTATTTTTAATCCAATAAATTTATAAAAAAAAACATGACATCTATGTAATTTATATTTATACTTAAATCTATTTAGATTTTATTTTCTAGGTTGTGTGCATGTTTATCAAATAGATAATATCTTTAAATATATATTAAAGCTGTTTAAAGTTGCTACAATATCCTGTGTGATTTAACACAATAATAAATGGATTAGAGAGTTAGATTTTTGGATTGAAGCTCAATTTGATACTTTGTGATGCTTAAATTGTCATATGACTTTCCTAGCAAGTGATTATTTGATTTTTTTTTTTTTATACATCAAGAGTTGTATCATATTTATGAGATAACCATAACACAAAAATTAAGATTCGGTTGTGAAACTTTACTTTGCTCAACTATAAGTAATTAATCATTGCATCAAATTGAAATAATAATATGAAAAGCTATTTTATATAGAGAGGACTATTATATTTGATTATTAAATGGAAAAAAAAATTGTACTTAATACAGGGTAAATTGTTAATGCTATTCTGTTAAATTGGTTAATTAATTTATTTCAAACTAATTGAAATGTACATCTATTATTAATGTACATATGTATGTTTAATAACGTATATAAATATTCAAACAACCATTTAAAACATTAATAATATTTCAATCTAGATATATTTCTCTGAGCAATGTTTAAGGAAATATTGGACATGAAATTAGAAATAATTTTATCTTGTGAAGATTACTGAAAAGCTTATAGTAATTAATCTAATAATTTATAGATGTTTATTTTAAAATGAACTTTTTATTTTATATTAAGACATATCTCTGCAATGTTTTTCTTTTATGTGTGCACACACACATATATAAATTTATGTATATATAAGAATTTTGAAAATTAGAATAAAATTAGTTGTGTTTGTACACATATATAATCATTTTCAATAATAATATATCAAGGACATGTAATATTCTTTTCTATAATATATATCCAAGCACATCAATAAATTTTGAAAGAAAATTTTTAATATTAAATATTATTTCTTAATATAAATATTCCAACTTTTAAAGGAAATTAATAATCTAAAAGCAGATTAGTAGCTAATTTACATTTTTATCACCTAAGAATTCAAATAACCATATAGTATTTTATTAATTCATAATATTTAATTTTTTTTAAAATTCAAATAGGAGTGAAAACTAAAAAATTAAACATAGATGCTTGAATAAAAAGATGATAGTGTATCTATAAATAACTCTTAGATACATATAAATGAACATGCTTTCATTATTCTTGCCTTAATTATTTTAAAGAATTAAGATATTGAAAATATAGCTATGTTTTTTAGAATAGAAATATAACTTTCTTCTTTTTTGACATAGCTTGATCAACTCACGCGCAGTTTATATTAGCGTGTAAGAGGCTAAGCAAAACGGAAAACGTTACAATATATTTAGCTAGATTCAGAAATAATACATCTAGAAGCATTCAAATATGAAGCATATTTATGCTTCATATATATTTGTATATTTTTTAGCATCTAGAGAGAAAAAAAAGTGAAGCTGCATTGATTTACTCTGCAGTGAACTAGTATGCCTGATGATAAACAATTTATGCATGTCTACATATATTTATAGTAAAAATTGTTCATTTAATTTTGTATGCTGTTTAATTTAAATTTTATTTATTATTATTTGTTTTATCATATTTATATAAAATAATTTTTTAGTGGGCTAATATTTATTTATTCCCTTAAATTGCTATTCAGATAAATAGTTTAGATTGAAGTATTTATTCTTTTATTTGTTTACTTGAATTTTTTTATATGTATATTTGTAAGTGTAAAAGTAATTAATATAGTAATTATGAATAAATTTTTAAAAAATTAAATTGAATCAATTTTATTATATTTTTTCCATATGTTTAATGATATTGTTTTTTAATCAATATTTATCATCTAAATTATATTGCTTCAAGATTTATAAAATAATTAAAATTTATATATTTTTTTTAAAAAGACACTAATATTGCATGTAGAACTGTAATAAACAAAAAATATTACTTAATTTTTATTTATGTTAGCACTTACACATTATTGCTTTATGATGATCCTGTAATTGTTTAGCATAATTATTTATGAAAAATGCCACATTCAAATGTAATGGAATTATGACATATTTTTTTTTTACATTGATAATGTATATTAAGATTAGAAAATTAACATAATTTTCCAATTATTAATTGTATTGGCTTCTTTGGAAACAGTTTAAATGAATGAACATTTCTCATGTACCTTTCAATTTCAACAATTAAAAAATCTAATATGAAAGTAGAATTTTAACATAATGTATTATAAACTAAAAACCTTTATTATTATCATCATCATTATTATTATTGATAAACAATAATGCTTTAAAATATGGAAGGGCAGGGAAGGATCTATACAAAAATTATGTTTTCTGCTGAAGTCATATTAAGATGTCAAGACAGTATGGTATTGTTGGTTGATTAATACTTTTATTACAATTTATTCTAGAATTCTAGGGCTTAAATTATGACATGTGAAAACATGTTTTTGTAATATTTTTTTATTTTTTTGCTATTTTGGATAGGTAGAAGAAAAAATGAATGTGTAAATGTTTCATCATATTTAATGATATATCTCAAGTTAGAATTAGTAATAAATGTTTGTTATTGATATTTACAGAAGTCAAAAGATTCATTAGAGTAATTCATAATTTTAGTAAGACAAATTTCACTTTTGGAATTCATATTTTTCAAATTCCTCACTTGCTATAAATTGTCTTATTCATTACTCAGCCATTTAACTATTGAAAAACATTAATCTGCATGGTTTGGCTTAGTAATGAGAGGGGTGGGTTCAAGAATTATAGATTTCTGCACAGATTTCCAGCTGAAGAAAGAAAGAAAAAATAAGTTTCATAAACTGAATGGAACTATTGTGCTCAATCTGTTAGGATTATTTTTTTTTAATGAAAATATTAATCATTTTAATCACAGTATTTAATAAGTTAAGAATAGTCTTCATACTAGTTCTTCATCATAAATTTATTGATTTTTATGAAACTTTATAAGTTTTAAGGATTTTTTTTTTTTTTTAAATTTCTGGATATAATTTTGCTGTCTTCTGACCTTTTGAACAATTTTTTTTTTTTTACTAATTTTCAAAACTATTTGAATCCTCTAAAAAAGTTTGAATGATGGCAAAACTAGAGAGGGAGAAATAGATGTGCAATTTGTTGATGCTTTATTAGTATTAACACTATAGAATTTTTCTTAAGATCTGTTCCTTTTATTAAATTTGTATGTGCTTATATTTTTAAAATTCAAGGGCTGAAATATAAAACAAATATGATCTTTATTAAAAAATATGATATAGGTTTTAGTATGAAATATGATTTAAAATAGTTGTTTCACTTTTAAAGAAAATTCCAAAAACCATTATTACATCCATATAAAATTATGGAATTAATTTAAAAATAAAATTAAATATTAATAATATTGTTTTGAATCTACAATAGTGGATTGTAAAACTTTTATTTTACTATTATTTTTAAAGAATTGAAAAAAAAAAGATTTTAATTATTATCATGTATGTGAAGTAATATAAGTATGGCTAATATGAAGTGCCAGATTAACCACATAAGAGAAAATACTTTGTTTTATTAGAAATTGAATATTCTTCGCATAAAGCAGTATTTGTGTTAAGATTTTTCATGTTTAATTAGGTCCCATCTGCATTTTTATATTTAAGCTTTACGATATATAACAATTTTTTTTTTTTAAAAAAAGCATTCTTAAACATTTGGTTTTAATAAAGGAATTGTCTTTATATAATTATTCTATTTAGCTACAAGATAATCTTAAATTTATTCAATATTTGAAAAATATTAAAAATCAATTATAGTATGAGTGGATTTATTTATTTCTAAATCAGAATTATTATCCAAACTTTTTTATAAATTCAAAGCTTTTTTTTTTTTTTTTAGAAAAACAACTTTATGATTTATTCATATATTGAGGAAAATATGTTAAAAATCTGACTTCAACATTTATTGAACATATGAAAATGAGATATACACAAAAATAGAAAAAAAAATTAAAAAATATTATTAATGAGATTTTTGACATTGTGCTAATTTATTATTTTTAATCAGAAATTGCAAGAAAAAAAAGATAATCATAAATATTAAGATATTCATTCAACTATTAAAGAATTTTTAATTTAATATTTATATTTGCAAATATTGATTCATTAAATACTTAAAACTAAGTAAGACATTTTACATGCAATATTTCTGTCATAATTTGATCAGGGAAAATGAAAGATCTACCAAAAAAGTACATCAAGATAACAAATAAATCGTAATCCATTGTCAAATGATTGTTATAGTTAGATCTCTTAATTGAATATCTGAGATTTAAAAAAGTGTTTTCTTCATTTCATTTTTGTGGGGTTTTTTTTTAATCAATCTTTTTTTTTCTTTTAAATAACTCCTGAATTTATTTTTTTAAATAAATTGGATGAAATTAGTAAGAAGAACCTTTTATGGCAGCTAATTAACTTGTCCTTCCATTGGAGTTTTATGTAAGTTCATAGAGAATGTTCATTGTTTGAAGAGGAGATATATTTAAATGTATAATTTAATTGCTACTGCTTGAAAGTTGCTGAAAATATATTTATGTAGATTGCAATTTGTATTAATAAAAATAATGTTGAAAAAATAATAAAACAAGTTTGTATACTGTGAATCATTGGTGTGAGCTTTTTGTTAATATTTGTCTCATGTATGTACATTGTAAATGATTTAAAATTCTTAAGTAATCATCAAAACTAATTATAATATAAAATAAATTAACAAAAAAAAAAAAGTCATACTTTTATGAATAGATTAGTCTTATTCAAAGTTCCAAAGAAAGAGAAAGTAGTGGCAGTAATCCATAATGAGATGTGCCTGTTTCCATTCATTGAAACTTTGGAAAAGATCTATTTACTAGCTTAATTATTTCTATAATTAGTTTTTTTAAGAGCTGAAACAACTTTTCTTTTAAAACATATTTCTTTTCAAATTCTTTAAAGAAACTTGGAAATGGTTTTTTTTATTTGTGCAATTGTACTAATATTGTAAACATTAGTAATAGCCTGGAAGATGATAAATCATCTACAAAACTCAAAGATGGTGATTTAAATTTGCACCTATTAAAAATTTATAGAGATTTTATATGTGGAATTCTAAGCTATTGACCAGTAACTCCAAATGTATTGCAAACAGAATTCAGTTGGAATAAACATATAGTCAATCGTATACAGATTTTGAAAAAATATTCACTTGAATCTTTAATTCATTCATTTTAAAGTAAATTTTATTGATAATGCACAATAAAATATGATTTATAATAGTATTACATTAATAATAAATTACCTAGAGATTTTATATAAGTTATATAAATATGTGTTTATATAATTGATATAATCATATTTTGTGATAACAACAATCTACAAAAGTTAAAATAATAAAAAAATGAAAAAAATCTCTAAAGCAGTTTGTGTCCCCAATTTTGCAAAATAATGAGAGAAGCTCAGTAATTAGCAGATGAAACAAGAACCTCATCTTTTAAGTTTATTTTTATTAATAGGAAAAAAAAAATTGGAGTTTGGGAAAAGTATTAAATATAAAATAGCATCATAGAAATCACAGTTTGCACCATAAAAAAATATGTGTTCTTGCTCTCGGTGGCATGATACATTGAGAATTAAGTAGAGAGAATCATATAATGCTGTATTTATATATTGGACTATTTCCATCATCTAATGTAAGTATTGAATGTCTTTAAAAAAGTAACTTTATTTAAATATTCCAAATATATTTAACTGTTAGTAGTAGATCACAAACAATGTTTCAAAAGGTATTATTCTCCCCTCTTCTTCAGGTGTTGCTGGCCTGACCAGTGACAGTACTAGCATGAGAATTGAATGTGTACTATTAGATTCTTGAATATTGAATTCAAAAGTAACACTAACCAACAACCACCCTACCAAAGGCAACAGTCAGTAGGAATTTCATATACTTATCTATGAGGTACCTCCTGATTTCTCCACATTTTCCTAAAAGTGAAGTTGATTAGTGGTTTCCATACATTATGTAGAGTCACTGTAGGTTGACTTATGGGGTTGTTTGCCATTGTCATGTGAGCAGTTTCTTTAAATTTTCTTCTTTGCATCTTCTCTATCCAATATTTTTGTATTTTCCCAATTGAACATATGTTCACTGGTACATAGATAGTTCACTACTTTAGACACATCTGTTTTCTCTCTTCTAATTATCAGTTTGTGTTCTTGAAAACACTTTGCAATGGGATGATGAATCTCACCAAAATATGTTCATCAACATTCACATGGTATTTCATAGAAGCAGATTATGTATGTACTAGTGAACATATATGTTCAATTGGTAAAATACAAAAGTATTGAATAGTGAAGATACAAAGAAAATTTAAATAAGCTGTTCACATGACAATGGTGAACAACCCCATGACTACCTAATGTATGGAAACCATTAATCAACTTTGCTCTTAGGAAAAAGTGGAGAAATCAGGAGGAAACTCATAGATAAGTATATGAAATTTCTGACTGTTACCTTTGGCAGGATGGCTGTTGGTTAAAGCATTACCTTAAAATTCAATATTCAAGAATCTAAATTCAAGAATCTAAGAGTCCAGGTTCGATTCCCATGGTAGTATTGTCATTGGTCAGGCCAGAAACACCTGAAGAAAAGGGGTGCATAATAATACATCTCAAAATGTGCAGAAACTAACCTATATGCTATTACTAACAGTTGAATGTATTCGGAATATTTAAATAAAGTTAAATTTTTCTAAAGACATTCAATACTTATTATATGATGGAAAAAGTCCAATATATAAATGCAAACCTTCAGGAAATCATAGTGCTATTTCATCTACAAATAAAATTATTATATTAATTCATTTCAGAAAGCTGCTTAGACTTAAGATAAATAAAGAAGTGTGCATTTTTGTATACACACACACATATATAATTTACAACAAAAAAAAATTTATATTACACATTTAATCAATACAAATCTAAAAAAATAATGGAAAATTAAAAATACTGTCATAATTAGTACTAATACTTTTGGAATTATTGTAAATTAATATCTTATTCAATTTAAAAGAAAATTATATTGGAAGTATTTCTAGGAGACAACATGGGTAGGGTTTTTTTCTCAATAAACTATGGAATCAAAGGATAAATAATGAAATTTTGAATATAAAATATTAAATAAATTGTTGAATATAAGGCAAATATAGTTTCACCTATATTTTCAATAGTATATTTAAACATAATCGTTCACTTTAGGCTTTATTATTGGGCATCAGGTCTATACTGTTGTATGGATGTCAAACTGACAATATAACATCAAATTAATTGGTGGGTGTATATTTGCTGTAAAGAATATCTTCCCAGTTTTCAAAGTTCTTGGTGATGAGCAAATCAGAATCTTTTTTCACGTATTATTTTTATTAAGATATGTTCACTAAAAAAATTTTTTTTTTTTTTGTAAATCATATAAAAGTTATTTCCTCTTTGAGAAAGGTTATTAAATGTCCCAGAAATTTAAGAACTCTTAATTCTTTGCATAATTAGTTACAAATCTATGGTAATCACTTAAACGTAATTATAATAAACATTGCACAAATTAATATTAAGAAATACAGAATCCTTAATTATTTTAATTAAATCCTGCTTGTTTTATCTTAACATAATCACATTTTTTCCTCTCTTATGTATTTAAAAATTCTGAATTGTAGGAAAGATAAATACTAATGAATACCAATCTATGAGCATGATAAATCCAATTTATCACATAAAGGCCTTGGTTTGAGCTCAAGTTATTTCAGGTTTTGATTCAACAACATAAGTTTAAAAATAAGTATATTTTACAAACTAAAAATATAAAAATTTTGAATTGAAAAACCATTACAATACCTATATCAGTTAAATAATATACAAGGAACCAAAAATAATAATAAAAGATAAAATACTGGTGCAAAATATACATAACTGTAGGAGTAATACAAAATGATATTCAATTTTTGTCAAAGAGCATGTAGGAAATTTTATTTTCACCCAATCTGAAAACATTTCACACAAAAAAATCCATAACATTGAAGCATAAGAGTTAATTTATATTGTGTAATATACTTAAAAATTAAACATATTGATTAAAAACAAATATAATTGATCACACAGTGATAGGCAAAGCATAAACAAGTATATATATAATCTATCCACTTCAAACACTTTTTAGCAAAAAAAAATTTATTGTATATGCAATAAAAATTTTTTTGCTAAAAAGTGTTAAAGTGATGTGGATAAATTGTATTTATAAAAAAATTGAATAGAGTGAAGACCTAATCCATTTTACAGAGATGGAGACTACTTTTCTGCACCATAGTAGCTTGCTACAGAGTGAGTAAATGGATGAAGTGAAAGATTTAGTGAAGTTTATGATTGGTAATAGATTATTTTTGTAGTTCTAAGCTGATTGAAAAGTACTTTTGCATATAATGATAGGTTTTGGAGAGAGAAGTGGTTGTGTGTTCAGCAGCATCTTTCAGTTTTTTCTGGATCTTTTGTCTCATTCCAGAGGGTCCTAGGTAGAAAGGAAATTAGATGGTTTACCATGATAAACTTGTGTATATATCTTGCCAGTATAAAAAGCCAAGCTGATGTTTAATTAATGTTGATCTTGAGTTTATATTCATTAGGTATTTTTTCCAGAGTAGGTAGTTGTTTTTTGGATGTAAGAAAAACAATAAGATCATCAATGTATGCAATACATAGTATATATAGTCCAGTGCGTGGAATTTGAATTCCTTATAATTTTTGTTATATTTTGTTTATGAGAGGATTGATGTATAACATAAATAATAAAGAACTGAGTGGGAAGAGAATGATGTTCTACCATTAATTGTAATATGGCTTTCATGACTAAGGAGTTGGTTGGTTAGTAGGTATAAGAGAGAGTGAGGCATTTTAGTGTCTGCATTAAAATTTCAATAGGAACTGAAGCAAAAGCAGCCTCAATGTCAATTTGAACAGCCACTGGAGCATACTTTTTCTGCTCTCTAACTGAATTTACAATGGTTTTGAAAATGAGGGCAGCTGGGTCTGTTGAGGAGCCTTTCTTGCATATTGCATTGATGATAATAGTGAGAGAAGATATGGTTCAATTTTATCTTTTAAAACCTTTTCCAGGATTTTAATACCAAGAAGGTCCATGGAGATTGGTTGCAGATTAGATAGGTTGGGTATAGAAGCTTGCTTTTTGTCAAATGGAACTAAGGAGATTGGATATAGATCTTTTATGTTAAACAGCCTTGGTGGTAGATAATTTGCTAAATCATATAGATATATAGTTGTAAACTGACAGATGTGAAAATACAAATTCCATGTGGCCCTGAATGACAAGAGTTTGGTATTGTGGTTAACATCAGCAAATCAGTAGCATGAAATGGTTTAATCTAATTCTGGTTGGCCAAATAGATCTTCAGGTGGTGTGAAGGCACAATGTGACTGCAGCTTTTGTTTGAAGTATTTGTATATTGGTTTTATCATATTATGTCCAGCTTTGGTGACACCCTTGATTTCAAGTGGCTTATGGAACTCTGACAGTGGAATGATATCCCAGAGCCCATCTAATGTATCCTCGTGTCCAGGTATGTTATTTTGTTAGACATATTTTTTCCCTTTTTTGTGGCAAGGTACTCTTTTAGAATGTTGCAGATGTCATATATTTGTCTAAGTCTTTTTATATGTGCGTAGGTATCTGGAACAGATTTACACATGGTGATTCTTTTATGTAACTCATTGGTCAAAGTTAGGTGTTCTGAGGATGGTGATGTGGTTCTGGTAATATGATTTATATTAAATGGCAGAATGTTGATGAAGGAAATGTACCATTGAACAGGATCAAGTTGCATAGTGCTGAGTTTAAATAACAATGTATGTTTCAGGGTACAAAAATTCGGAAGTGTGTGCAGGAAGAATTATTTTTATTGTTTTATGAAATTGAATTGTTGATGTTTGCATTGCACTTAGATTGAGTTTGGGCATTTGACTAGAGTGATCAAAAATGGGTGAGGGATTATTTTTAAGTGTTAACTTAATTATGTGATAAAGAATGGGTGAATAAAAGCATAGGTCATAAGTGAGGTGTGAGCATTTGACTAGAGTGATCAGAAAAGGGTGAGGGATTAAGTGTTAATTAATTAAGTGATGAAGAATGGGTGAATAAAAGCACAGGTCAATAAGTGAGGTCATCACTGTTATAGAGAGAGATGGAGTTGGATGGTAGGAATCCTTCAGTGCTCATTAGGGCTATTGCAAGTTGATGTAGCCACTTTGAAACAAAAGTGTGATAACTCATGTTAAAGTCACCCATTAAAAGAACTGGAAAAGAGACTGATGATAGTATTAATCTCCTGGCTGCACTGATAAGAAGTTTTACAACTCTTGAATGCATCCTTCAAATAACACCCACAGACCGACCACCACCTTCATGTGGATATTTGTTTTTGTTCGAAAACCAACTCCAAAGCATTTATGATCAGGTGTCTTTTTTGGATATTGGTAGATACACCTAGTGGAGTATTTATAATATTCTGTACCCAGACATAACTACTGATCCTCAGTCACCAATGTGCTAAATATGAACAACAGTCGTTTGATACAAATCATTGGAACCCAAATTTTTGACTTTCTCTTAAGGCTAAATCTTCATGCTCTACTTACCTCCTATTTCCTTAAATACTGCAGATTTTACATTAAAATTGATGCTTTTTGTTCCTTATGCCACAGAGAAGAATAAGTGCAACAGCACCTATTCCACACCACAGCTCTGACAAATACCTGATAAATTATGATTAACACATATAGACAAAATAATATTACACTTGATAACCTAATAGACACTCAGTAAAGCTCAATACTGGCAGCCGGTGCAGCAACTTTTTGTGTATATACTTTGTGCTGCACAAGCTGTATTTTCTGCCTTGGAAACAACACCAAAGGCACCCGGCCACATTCTCTAATAATCTCAAACAACTGAAAGATGGCAAAATTGCACATTCAGATATATTTGTTGCTACATGGTCACTATTAAAAACCCAAGACGCCATAATCTCAAAAACTAAATGACTTTTGCTGAAACAAAACAAAATTTTTTGTTACATATCTCTTTTTTAACAATTTTTTAAATACCACATCTGTGTATTGAACAGTCCAAAAGATATATTTAATTCAATCAAAAAGTATTTTAAACTGATGAACTAAACCTTCAAATAATGAAAATAGAACGATAGGCAAATACACAATTGACAAATTTACATTTATCAGATACCTGCCTAACAATTTATTTGAACTGCACCAATAATATCTATCTGTTTGTTCCAAAGCTATGTAGTTTTTCAACCATGTATTTTTAACAATGTAACTTTTTATGAACAATAAAGTTTGATTTGATTTAAATTGTATTTATACAAAATATCACATCAAAATAAAAAAACTTATAGGTTTAGTGACATTTGTCATAAATAAAAAGTAAATAAATTCAATATCATTTACTTATTTTTTTAAAAAAAATAACTAGCACAAATATTCTACAAAATGGATTCTCTGAAAAAAGACAAATAGTCACCAAAACCATACAATGTGAAATCATCATAACCTCTAAAAAATGGGAGGGCTTTAACTCTTCTGAAGAAAAATTAATTTATCAATCTAAGAGACTATTTTTAAAAGATTATGAGAGAATTTATAAACAAAAAAAAAATAAGCATAATGAATTCAGCAGCAAACAATAATGCTAATCTGAGATAATTTAGTTTTTTTTCAAACCAGCAATATAGATCCATTCAAATGGATTCTAAATATATTAACAGTTTACTCATTGGATACTCAGCTTAATTAAAAACATGATGTTGTGTTAAAATTTAAGGAATATAAATCTTAATACAATAGAGTTATAAATCCATAAGTGGAATATGTAATAAGCCAAAATATTAGCATTTTAAAAAAAGTTTATTATACAAATTAGTAATTCCATAAAATGCATTTTTAATTCTCGTAACAAAAAATATATTGGACTAATATATAATGATCCATGTCCATGATTCCACAAATTTATTAATATGATTTAGTCAGTTCAAAACAATTATCTTGGAATGAAAGATACAGATTTGAGAGACTTATTTAAACAATTAGTTCCACTTTAGCAGATAATTCACTTATATAATCAACAGATCTTTTAATATTCATAATACACCATGCTATGACAATTTTTTATATTGATTGTACCTCACCTGTAAGGAGAGATTATTTACTATGTAGTGCACAGATTAGACTAAAGGGCTTTCTTAATAGTTTAATGTTCTATATTAATTAGTTTTATTTTTTTTCTGTGAAATCAATATAAAGACATGGAAATAAAATTATTAATTTACTGATAAGTTTTAGAGATTATTTTCATACTTGATGGGTAATTGTCAGTTTAAATAAATTGGAGAGAGGAAATGCATGTTAATATTTAAAAATTACTGACTAGTTAAAGCAACAATGTATTAAGAATGAGAACTTCCAGCAGTACTACATTAATACTAAAAATAATGGAATTATAAATTATTTTTTCCCATTAAAAAAACAAACGGTTTGTCACTTTATCACAGCACTAATCCATGCATGGTTCTGTCATGAAGTAAGAAAATAAAAATTGATTGGCATTATTACAATATTAATATTTAAGTTTATAAAACAGAATAGACATTAAGTAAAAGATGTAAAAAATTGATTATAATGACAAATATGTAGAGTTAAGTAAGTTAGCGAATTATTTTATGAGGAATGAATAAATGTGAAAATAATTCCTTTATAATACTTGTTAGAGGAAATAAAATACATTCATTTAACAATTGGTAATTAGTTAACTGTACTGAGTTTAATTTTTCTTTAAAGTATAATATGCACAGAATTTATTGTTATTGAAAGTTGGCCATAAAAGACACACATTGGCTAATCTGTATATTTAAATCAGTACACTGTTTTATTTATTATGCCATACAGGTATTGTAATCATAAGTTGCTTTATATCCAGGACTGGTCCAATAGAATAGATGAACCAAAAAATACCTGCCTCAAATGATAAAATGTGTCATAATATTTAAATTAATAACAGAAAAATACCTAATTAAAATTTTTTAAAAATTTGGGGAACATTTTTAATGGAAAGAATAACTGCTTATCTTTAATCAAAAATTCTTCAATTCTCTAAACAATTTTTTTTATTCACTCCTAATTTTTTCTTGAAAAATCTTTTAAAGAATGCCAAATTTAATGGTGCTTTAACTTTTGATTCTTGATGTGTTAATTCTAAATAAATACATTAATGGATAACATTTTTTTCTTTGTTACTTTAATAAACAATTTGATTGAAAAAAAGTTTGTGGCCCCTGAATGATTTAAGCCCTCTTCTATCTCTGTCTGACTGATTACAAAGATAATCAGATAATGAGTATCAAAATAAGAGAATGGTTGAAAATCCAGATTGTTATTCTAGGAGTTTATACTCTATAAAAAACTGATTTTGAAGGCATATTTCCAAATATTTTGGTCTAAATAATTTCAAATGACTGCTGTTATTCTAAACTGAAAATTTTAAAAATTATTATGAACAACAATAACCCAAGATCAATTAAGTAATCTAACAATAATTTCTATAGAAAAGACTATACCTAAAATCAAATAAAAATTATAATAGAAAAAGTATCAAATTATTTACTGCAGCAAAATCCCCAAGAATAATTTAATATATTATGATATTTTTTGCGAATTTTTTTTTACTTATTTATTATATTTTAATTTCTCTTCATTTCATTCTTCTGTATTTTTTTTCCAATTTTATATATATATATTTGAATAAATATACTTATTTCAATATAGCCAATCGACACTTAGACAATATCAGTATCAATCAACAATTTCAAACTGCTGTCAAGGCAATCTCCCTTTAACAAATATATATATAAATATATTCAGTAGAAAATTTTTAATAAGTAGATAAATAGCTCACTAAAGGTAGAGGGCCTCTCTAATATCTCATAGAGAAACAATAACTGAAAAGATAATACTCACCAGACTTGCTGACTGCCAGATTGTGAGAATTTGGATAATTTTCCAAACTTGTTTTATAAAATAGCTAAGGATAGATAGATATTTATTTACTGATCAATGTGGATTGGTTATCTGAATTAGCTATAAAGTAGCTTTTTGAGAAAAAAATCATAAGCCTCTTAAAAAAAAAAATTAATTTAAGTCTGAAGTCGAACCTTAAAATATAGCTATGGCAGATAGAAGTGCTAGCTCTGCACTATAAAACCTTTCTAAATACATATCAATACTCTTTTCAATAATTTTAAAAGATTTTTTTTTTTTTAGGTTTGTCTTAGACTCTGCTTATATCTATATTCAGTAATATAGTCAAACTTAATGGCATTTTAAATATCAAAATGTATGAATTAATGACATTTTCAATCAGTCATAAGACTATTGCATTTTTATTGTATTTAACACTTCAAAAATAAACTTAGTACTATAATTATGGATTATATTATTGCTGTAAATATTTATTTTTTACATAATAATAATAATTGAATAAGTTTGTTGCTTGAAAGTTCACAAGCAGTTTGAGAGCCAAAAGTGCCAGAATTGGAATTGATCTGAGAGCCTTACACTCTAGAATATGATATTCGTATCACTGCATTAAACCATGCAGAATATATCTTTTGCATTAAAAATCATTAATAATAGTCTCAAAAGTCAATAAATCATATAAAGAAAAAAAAAATCAACAATAATTTAGAGACAAATTAAAAATAATACAATGAAAGTATAGAATGGAGGAAAATACTGATGGTTAAAAATTATATTAATAATTAATATCTATAATGAGGAACAATATTTGTTTTATATAGTATCCAAGCACTTTTAAATCTCTTGTTCTTAATATCACAAAAATAAATGTTGCAAATCAATGAAAGAAGGTGAGAAAAATAATAAGGTGAGAAAAATAATCACAATTTTGACTACATCAATAAGAGTAGTGAATATTTTTTGATCCTATTCAAGAATAAATACAAAACAAAAATAATTAATATTTTTGAAAGAAAAACAATGTGATTATTTAAAAACGTGTAAAAGGCTTATTATTGCTAAAGAAGTTTGTAAATAATTATAAATAAGCAAATAGTCCCACTTGTTTAAATACATACAGAAATTCTTTTTACTTTTTTAACTACTTGCCTTATACTTGAATTTATATTAATCTGTTAACTGATAAATGTTTTGCATGCTATTGATCATAATGCATTTTAACATATAACAAACTCATCAAAATATATTATTTAGTTATATTTATTAAGAAATTAGTAAGCAAGGATAAATTATCTCTGATGCTAATCAAATATCATTCTTTGATCATATTATCTTTATTGCCCAGATACTCCATGCAGAGAACTTAACATATTTACTTATCACAGCATATTACAAAATATTTGTGTTTTTATACTCAATTAAAATATAAAGTTAATATATTAAATAATCTCATAGTTCTGAATTAAAATATAAAAATAAAATCTCTTAGATAACAAAAATAAAAAGTGACATTACCACTACTCCATGCCCATGTCACAGAACCATTATTTAAAAACATTTATATGGCAAATGAAATTAAGTCATAAAAAAGACAATTTTATTATTTATTCTAATAACATCACATGATCTTTCACATGCTTCCAAGAGAAGTTACTTTACCTACTCTAGAGTCTATATATTATAAGATAGGCATAAGATACATACTATCATATTTGGTTTCTTTTAACATTGTGGAGTATAATTGCAATAAGTTTTAATTATATTAAAAAAACAAAACTACATAAATATTTGAATATTTAGTTTATGTACAGATGAGTTTGCACAAAAATATATTCAAAATTAAATCTATTTATGATCTATAATATTTTACTCCAATTCAGCATCAAAATCGATTGAACTTTAAAGGTTTCCTGAGAGATTTCCTATAAATAAATAAATAAATAAATGTCAATTTGATATTTCTTAGTTAATAATTAAATATAAAAAAATAAACAAAACAGTGTTAAATAAATAAATTTATTAATAAATATAAAGCTGTTTTTTTTTCCCCCAAATGAAATTAAGTTAATTCAGTCTCTCCAGTTCAATTAAAAAATATACCCTTAAAGATATCCAACAACTTAAGTCATTAAATAAATTTCATACAAAAATTAGTCTCTACTCTATTATATAATTAAATTTGTGGCATAGTAAGGCTATAAATGCATCTCTTTCTCAGACATTGAAACAATGCCTGGTTTCTTTTTCTCTGCAAAAAAATATTACTTTATCAATGTAACCTTATTATGTTTACTGACTGAACATAGATAAAAATTACCATCACATCTTTTCTACCACCTACTATAACTATCTTTATAAGACCAATAAAACTACTATTGAAAGATAAATTAATATAATTTAGTTACATTTAAATTTAAACTCTTAAACTCATTTAAGTATGGAGAAAATTATTTATTAGTAGGCTTGAAAAGCATTTATAGTTAGCAAGTTTGAGTTTAGTTTTTCCTAATTTCTTGTTTTACAATTTACATTTTGCTTTTATTTTACATTTAATTAAAAGCTATCATAAGTTAATTATATGACAAAATACTTGTAAGTATTCTTTTAGATCATTAATCAATTTCTTCTTCCAGTTTTTCTATTTTCATAAATGTATAGTTCCTGTATAAAAACAAATGCATAAACAAATTTCTCTTCTGATTCATAATTTTCATTTTATGTATTATTATTATGATATAAAAATATTTATAACAATTTATAGTTCATCAGATCATTTAAGTTGCAAGATATGTTAAAATGTACATAGATGGTGTATTAAAAATGGTATGATTATAAATGCTAGCAAATGTAAAATTGTAACATTTACTAGAAAACCTGATAAAAGATTATATAATTATGCATTAAATAATAAGCATATTACCTGAGATATTAGGATTGGGGAACAATTTTCTCTGCTAATGGATCATTTACAGAGCATGTTTCATATAGTATGATAAAAGCTCATAAAGTATTAGGTCCTATTTTAAGAACACGTAATAATTTTGATTTAAATACTAAATTGATGTTATTTACAAAGTTAGTCATTCCAATACTTCATTATCGATTTATTATATGGAATGCAGATATAATTTCGCATACTAATATCATTCAAAGTGTTCAACATAAATTTCAAAAATTGATAACACTTAAAAAAAAATCAAGAAATTTAAGTAATAAGTTGTTTAATCATAGATTTGTTAGTGATGTGTTAATATTGCAAAGAATAGTGAAAGGGGAAATAGATATTTCTGAGTTGGAGATGAAGATACAATATAGAATCCCCAAACTGAATGGTAAAAATACAAAACTACTTTATATATCTCATTTTCGTTCTGAGTATTTGAAAAGATCTACATTGGTTAGATAGCCAGATTTTTATAATAAATATTTCAAGAACATTGATATTTTTCATTTGTCAAATAATAGTTTTAAGAAAGCAATTAATAACAATCAAATGTAAACTTTTTTGGTCTTTGATGTACTGTAAGTTTACATGATAATAAACAATGAATTGAATTGAATTATTATTATTATTGTTGTTGTTATCATTATCATCATCATCCTTATTATTATTATTATTATTACTATTTTTATTATTATTACTATTAGTGCTACTACTACTATTATTATTATTATGTTTCAACAATAATCTTTATTAACTCTTTGGGTTACATAGCATTACATAACATTGATTGTAAAAATTACCGGTATAATCATGTTGTACAGGTTTTTATATGGATTAATTTCAAGAGTTAGAATAATAAGGTTTCAAGGTATATTTTTTTACAAGTGCTACTAGTTTTGATATAGAGATGGATATCAAGTTTAATCATTAAAATCTTCAAGAGCTCCATATAAAACTCAATTTCATAGTTAGATAGATATGACCTAAGATTATAAAACCTAGCATCATATTGAAACTTATTCACAGTCACTAAATTAATCTTGATTATTGTTTTTTTAATTGTTAATCTTGTAGTATAGTAGGGATGTAACTTATAATTCATGTAGCATAAAATCAAGCTAAAGTCAATTCAGAGTAGAATTACATATGGGGACAGTTAGTAGATTGTGATAGATGGGGACAGTGGGTAGATTGTGATAGATGGAGAGTAAATTCTGTAGTCTGACAGTGGATGGAGTTGAAGGCAGTTAGTGAAGGTGAGTTTTGTTGAGAGTAATGGATGGTTGTTTTAGAAGCAACCAGGTGACAGCAAAATATCTGGGGGTGCAGTATTGTTATCCCAAGCCTTGATTTGTTGGAGCTTATTGATGAATGTAGCTGGTATTATTGCCAATGGTGAAGATGCAGTGAACGTACCAGAAGACATACAGAATGAAAGTTGTTGCATGTGCTGTGGGAGAGTATATCTTCTGATAGGATTGAATTAGCTATTGTATAGATACAACTGGTTGTCTGTATATATTTAGCATGATAGTCCTGATTTAGTTGAGGGCTTGACATTGCTGGAAGAGATGTTGTTGAGTTTCCTCTGACACATGACATAAGATACAGAATGAATTTATATTTTCATGTAGATGGCAATACTGGAGAAAATGCAATGTTGGCAATGCATATAGATTAAGACAAACTAGGGAATTGAAAAATTTAGATTGTAGGATTTTTTTTTTAAATATTGAAAATGAGACCACAAGGACCTGAATTTTAGATGAAACTTTCCAAATATTTTTTTTTTAAAGAAATTTTACTTAAAAAAAAAAGAAAAGAGGGTAATTAATAACTTTAATTTGATTCATACTATTTCTTTTATATATACAAACATACATGTAAATTTTATGTATATTTTCAACATGAAATTAATTGTGAAAAATAAGTTTATTATTTTGACAAATTAAAATATCATAGGATATAAACATCAGTGTGTGCACACATTTCCATGGGTCCCCACATATATATGAAAACAGTCATAATTTATGTATCACTAAAATGTGATAGCTTTTTATTATTATTATTATATGACAATTCCCATATATTACAGAATGTCTGTGTGCTTATGGAGATGAGTGTCATGTAAACATTATGTACATTAAAATCAATCATACTTTATGAACTATTAAAATAAATTATTGAATTTTATTATTAGTTTATCAAAATTCAAATATGTTCATTTTATATTATATAGGCACATCTGTATGCTGATATATAGGTGTTTTATGTAAACTTATTGAGATATATGTGTAAATTACAATGTAATAGTGGATTTCATTTTGGTATTAATTAAAATCAGAAGGCTTAATTTATATGTATAGCTGTATTCAGTTAGACCTTAATTTCATTTTAATTTAACTGTTATTAATAAATTTATATTTTATTGTTCAAATTGTTCCATTGAATTTGTATAAGTCTAAAATATTATAAATTATTATATGTTATATTATATCTCTTGATCAGAGTAACAGTTATAGAGCTTTTGTTCACTGAGCTGGATTCATGCATAATGGTCTTTTATATAAAAGAGATTTATATTTAATGTTAAAATCCTGGTTGGTGCAAAGGGGATATCCTTTAAAGTCCATGCACTAAATTTCATTTTAATTAATTATTTAGAAATTATAGGTGGCCATTACACATTAATGATACTAAGTGACCAGAGCATTGATGATGATCAGCATGTTTTAGAATCCCAGCATTATTGTTTTTTTATATTCTTATGGATTAGCACTTAAGTTTGTACATCCAAATTATTGTTTAAATAATCTGTCCCAAGCTGGTAAGAGCTAAATAATTAGCCTGGTCTATAGTAAACCCATTTCAAATCTAGTCACAAGATTGACTGTTAATCCATTTTTATTGTTAATCATTCATGATGATGAATAATTATTGATTTTGTGGAATGCTGGTCAACTCATTAGGATTTTATGTTGATCTCTCATACTCATTCCTTATTATATTCATTATCATTTTTTTTATATTTAATATTTAATTTGATTAGTTATATTGAGTTGATGATGATTTTCATCACCCCAGGTGCATACCTGAAAAAGTCTGTGCATTACAATATATATTGTACTAGATATGTAATCCATTTTTAAAACTTTTAATTAATAAATTTGAGCCTACTCTCATCTGATCATTAACTTTAATAGGATCTGTCAAATCCCTAAGCTGTTCACTTTTTAATACTCTTTGATTCTAATAAAATATAATTTTAATAAATATGGTAGTATTAATGGCTATCTATTTCAAATAAATGATTCCTATTTATATAAACACATATGTATTAATTCATTCTTCCTTTAACATTTTATAACCTAAATTACTATATTACTTCAAATATAACTCGCCCCTGAATTTAAACCGCAGTAAGATTTTAAACCCGAAAAATTGGAAAAAAATTAATTCCCAAATTTAAGCCGCATATATGTGTACTTAAATAGGAAACTAATATAAATACAATAAACTCACTTAATTTAATGAGAAGCTTCTTCAGATATATGGTACTTTCACTTTCACCATTTTCACTTTCATAACTTGAATTCTTATCTTCACTATTCCATCAAATACATCATCTTCAGGCCATTTAAATTGCAGTCAAACATTATAATTTCTTTGTCAATTTGCTTTCATGTAAAAATACATTTTTCTATGAACATCTGAATCATTCTTCTAAAATAATTTATATTTTTACAAATATTTTCAGAAAAAAAATGTGTAAAAAAGATTCTAAAACATACGTTTTCACTTAAAAAATCAAAACGAAAATATCGGAATTGTCAAAAACAAAAAAAAAAAAATTCGAAAACTTTTTTTTTTACTTTAAAAATTAAAATAAAGCTATCAGAAGTGTCAAAATTTTAACAGGTACACTCTTGTTTAGAGAATAAAAAACAATCAATCAGTGCTTTGGAAGGCAGGCTCTTATCTCATTGTCATATTGATTTGTTAGTTGTAAAACTATTCTAAAGATTATTTGGTAAACTTTTCTCCATAAAATACCAGTAAAATCGGCAAAATAATGTTAAAAGTAGTGGTCTGAGAGTGTGTTAAAGTTTTTTACAAAATTAATTAAAAAAATATTGATTTAAAAAAGATTTAACATGTTATTCTACACAGGAAATGAATATAATACTATATGCATGTATAGAATAAAGCAAAGATCCACAGAAATAAGATGTTAAAATTTTTTGCTTCAAATTTAAGCTGTAACCCTCTTTTAGGGATTCAAAATTTGAAAAAGAAGTGTGGCTTTATATTCGAAGTAATACAGTATATCAACAAGAATAATAATAAATAAAAATAAATAAAATTGGATTCAACTTAGAATGATGAACAATTTCTATGATCTAAACTAGTGCTTCTATTTAATAACTCTTAAGATGAAGTTTAGCCCCACAATTCACTCAATCATTTCAAACTTATTAACTAATTTAATTATAATAAAATATTTCATTAAATAAATTCAAGATCATTAATGTTAGTATTATACACAATAATTATTAATTAAAATACAAAAGGCAGATATCTAAAAAAAAAATCACTTTGAAATTTAAAATGACTTTTGTATGATTACCTAGGATTAGCAAAGAATCTGGCATTTCTTATCATTGTGCATTCAGCAGGTTTCCATGATAAACTGTAGCTATAATTTATATGCTCATTTCCTTTACATTTTTCAGAACTCTGCACCATACAAAGTTCATGATTTTAGGTTAATTATGCAGGATTCTTGGTTCTCTATAGTCAAATATAATTATCTTTCACACATAATTGGGATTTGCATAAATTTTGGAAGATTAATTTAAAATTATGTTGTTACACATAGATGTTAGCATATAATTGATTTCTGAGACCATTTTTACTGAAGTAAACTTTATATTTAGGGCAGCCCAGAAAAACTAGCAATGTATAAGAAAGCTTTCTGGTTCACTTAAGGAGATTTGTACTTATTGTGTAATAGCTTGCAATTATTTTCTAATGCACAGTGAAGAAGATGAAGATGAGCAAGAAGAATAAGACAAATTTATTTTACTAGACTATTTACATAAAATTTCCATCTAAGAGAATGTTAATCTTTTAATTACTAAAGAAAACTATTAAATCAGATTTCTATTTTTAGAAACTAATGAAATATTTACAATAAAAAAAAAATATGTATATCAAAATATAGTTACAGATTACATATAACAAAATTATTATTATCCTATTAGTTTTAATATGTAATGTATACAATATAATTTAATAATTAAAAAAGCAAGTCATATATAACGTGACATTACTCTTAATAAGCTTGTAGTTACAAAAATGCACACAGAGAGCATACCAATAGGTCAAACAAGCTCGAAAACAGTTGGTCTGAAGATGAGAGTGTTCTGGGTAGAGATTTTAAATATTTTCTCATACTGCACTTATTAATTATGAGCTTGTTTGAATTACTGGTACGCTCTCTGTGTGCATGTGTGTACAATATAATTTATTTTTGATTTTTTTAAATTTTAATTTTTTATATTAATCCATACATCTTGTCTAATTTTAGTTCAAATTAATGTATCAAATCTTATTTTGTAACATTCATCTGGCTTTACTAACTTTCTATTTTAAAATTTGATGTTCAACATTCAACTAGCTTCCTAACCTGCAAAAATATGAAATGAATATCTCCCCAATGGTGGAAAAAAAACTTTTTTTTTTTAAAACTAACATTTGAACCATACTTTTCATTTAAAAAATTTTTCTTACATAATTATTTTTATGTCTTATTATATTACCTAAATCATTCTGTTTCACAATCCTCTTCCTTTGGCTCTGTACAAAGTCCTTTTTAGTATCATATACGATTACAATTTACATGGACTGTAATTTATCCTGCCCATCACTCTATCTCTTCTATTTTTGGATCAGAGTTTTAACTAGTTTTCCTCTACCATGCTTTGATATTCTTTTACATCTTGCATTTGAGTGTTGCATTGTTTTTGCTAGACAAGCATGATACATCCATTCATTCTTTGGTGTAATAATTTCCTTCATATCTTCTGCTTCATCAGGCATTTCTTTAACATGATGGCTGCAGACTTTATTCTGTAAACTGATTATTTCTTTATAACTGAGTTTCTCTGCATCATTATTAATACCATCTAGCCCATCACCAATAAATAGCTTTTACATTACCAAACCTCTATTCACATTTTCATTCACTCAACAATCTAGAATAAAAAGGACTAATGTTACTTTTGCCTAATCCTAGAAATATAATAAAATTGAAAATAAAAATTATTAATTTTAATACTTGTTTAAACTTAGCTCTAATAGTAATTGTTTTTTTTTAAAAACAAAAATCTAATTTCCTAGCAATATGTTTGAAAAAAGAAACTTTTTTAATGCAGTTATCATTTTAATCTTAGAACAAGCTAGCCTATGATCTATCTAACACAATAAATCTACCATGTGCTCATGTAATATTAATGTATTATACAATCTGATTCTTAATTATAACTTAATCTATAGGATAAATGAGAATGTATCTAGGTTTCTTTATAATAATAGCAGATCATTTGAATTCATGAAGTCAATACCATTATTTTTTATAATTTTTAGTCAAAATTTATTTATCTATAAATATTTGCATTAAAATATCCAAATAGAAAACTAATTTTTTTGTATCCACAACCTGTCAAAAATTCCAGTCAACCAAATAAATGCTTATATTAGAAATAGATTATTAGATGATATTTTTCAATTACTATATTCAGAAGTAGATAGTGTAAAATATTGAAAACTTATATAAAAATTAATAATTAAAATTTTGTATTCAACCTATCACTTGATGCTCAAATGTTGTTTGACTTCTAGAACAACTCAGCATACAATAAATAAATAATGTGATTTTAAATTACCAAGCATTGTATGAGAGTTGAAAGTAAAAAATCTATCATTGGTTATATATTTGCTTTATATGATTAATTCCTATGCAGTGTAATCACATCTGAATCACTCAACATCTAATGTTAGTGATGTATAAATCAATTTTATTTTATCAAACTATTGCAAATCCTTGATATTGTAAAAACTCATTACTATTGAGCATTTTTTCTGTTATATCTTAGCTGCAGCTATGCCAACTAAATATATAAATTAATAGTGCTAATAGTACAAGTTTATCTAATAATCATAAATAATTGTTATGTAGTGTTAATAAAAACAAGAATTCTAAATTATCATGATCAATTCCCTTAACAATGATGCTACTAACAATTTAGAAACTCAGAAAATCTTCAGAACCAAAATGCTTGAAATTATTAAATTATTTTGATTTGATAAACTATTATTATGTTGTTGGGAGTTTATTTTGAAGGAGGGGGAGGAGGGTAATATACCACTTATTTTTCATCACTCCTTTTGATATAACATTCAGTGATTTTTTTAAGACCAAAGAAAAATAAATTTATTGAGGAAAAATATTTTTTTAAAATTATTTTACAATAAAGAATATCTGGATTACAGATTACATTAAATAATATCAATTCCATTACTATTGCTAACTCTACAAAAAAATATTTTCTCTCTCTATTATTGTTGTTCATACTTTTATCATTAATACTTTTCAAATAAAAATATATTCCAAAATACAGAAAACAAAGTATCATCATATGAGTGAAGCATCTGCATTAGAAGCAATAATTCATTTTATTTGCTTTACTTTTGGGTCTCCTACTGTAAACTTGAGTTAATAATGAGGATTTGCCATATCCCAATCCTTTTTGTTGAAAACTAATAACAAGACTCTAATTTGAAGACTTGAGTGTGATACTATCATCTATTATTTATTGATTATTCAAACTTATAGTAAATGTTTCTGAAGTAATAGAGTAAATTACCACTTCTAATGCAAATATTGTAACCATTCGTAAAATAAAGCCAATAAATCAAATTCAGAAGATTCAGATTTAAGTGCAACATGTCAATTTAGGTACTTGAATGTCATGTGATTATTCAAGGGATTAGTCATTTGATTATTTATATTTTAACTATTTTTCTTGATTACCTTTCTCCACTATCATACAAATGACACATTATTAGGGAAAAAATAGTGTCAAATTATTTTTGAAGCATTTGCTGACAAATCAATTTGTTGAGTAATCCATTAAACGGCTTGTAAAAAAATATTGAAATAAAAATTATAGATTTACATATTATATTATACTTACCTATCATTACATCTGTGAGTTTCTTGAAACATTTCTTTTTTAAGAGTACCTAAAATAAACACAAAAATTCCCATTAGAAGTACACATATATGCTATACATGCATATATGATATCGATGACTGTGTGCATAATATAGTTATTGTTGATAGCACATATATATTTATAAAATTGATTAACTCAATTTTGATTCTAATTGAAAGAAAAAAGCTTTTGGATATAAATTAAGATTAATTTAAAAATAATAAATACATTATTGCATACTAAATCTCATTCCAAGATTTGCCTTTAAATCATGTTGTAATTAATTTTCTGTATTATATTATGCCCAAACATAGTGCTACTATGAAGATGGTCCAATTATTGTTGCCAATTCCTATTCATCAAAATTAATCTTTGGTAAAATTTGAAATGTGGAAAATATTTCTTTACATTGTCAAATTTTTACATACATCCTCAGTTGCAACATGATATATTTTCAATATAATAATATTTCATGTATATTAAATTTTTAATGTTGTAGCTTTATTTTAAATGAACTTATAAGTATATGTATATAAAAAAAAAGACTTTTTTTAGAACTTACATATTAATTGTCTACATTATTTTTAGTGTTATTGGATTCACTTAAAAGAGTTTAATTTAAAATGCTATAAATACAAAAATAAAATAAATACATTTTAAATTAAAATACGTTTAAACAATAGTTAGCAACTTATTAAAATGACAGCATTTTTTGGTTAAGTATTCTTCACAAATTATTTTTATTATAAAAATAAGCATTTTTACATTTAAAAAATTTGCTTATTTAAATGATTTATACTTTGCTTTTAATATAAAGAAAGATTATTGATAGTATATTAAAAATAAAAACATAATGAAATTTAATATAAATTTGAAAATCTTTTCTCTTATAATAATTTTTTTTTATAGATAATTTAACTTTTCATAATATTTATTCTTTTTGAAAATTTTGAAAAAGAGACAGCTGGTTCAGTGAACTTCTTTAATGAGTTAAAAAGTATTTTAAACAAAAACAATTTACACATGTCAATAATAATTCAAAGCACTTGTTTTTACACAAAGTTATATTATTTATACTGTATCTACATATTTACAAATTTTAATACTATCAATTATTTTAATGATCTCTATATTTTCTTTTTTTTAATTCTTCATATAAATAAAGATACAATAAAAGACAAATAACCTCCAAGATGCATTTCGTGCTGAACCAGCATTCATCAGTTGAACCAGGTCACCAGTTCTCATATATATCTTTATTACATAAAGAGTATTTATCTATGGTGAATTGTCACATCTTTATTTACAAGCACCAAACTTTTTTCACTCACAACTTTGTACATTTTTGATAAACCTAACTACGTTTATCATTAATCATTTATTAAACTAGAGTTTTTCTCTAGCACAGATATAAATTTTAATCCAAGTTAAAGATTATTATATCTGATTTTTTACACACACACACACACACATACATGGCTTTTCACCTTCCTTCTCGTATGTGTATTACCTTATTGATTATTTTAATAATCTCAGTACTTTCTCTTTCTTTTTTATTCTTCATATAAATAAAGATACAATAAAAGACAAATAACCCCCAAGATACATTTTGTGCTGAACCAGCACTATCAGTTGGCCCAGGTCACCAGCTCTTGTCAATAAATCAGATTTTATACAAAGATTCTGATAATCATATACACAACCATGTTATTAAAAAAAAAAGCATAACCGGACACTGAATTTTTTTAAAAAAAATTCAAACCAAGGAATAATTTTATTAATGATAAATTTAATAAATCAATAAAGAAATTAACATAAAAAATATACAAATGGAAATAACATCAAAATGCATTGTGCATGAACAGACACATGTAAATAGTGTTATAAATGAAATTAGCCATCTTCTTATTCTTATACATACATCTTTTTTAATTAAATATTACTAACCTCAATTTTGGAAATATAAAACAAAGAATAATTTACACTCACAGAAATATGTGTAATTCAAACATATTATATAAAAATAAATGCTACATTTCACTTAAGATTCTTAGCAGGTTTAATAAACTACCTTGAGTTATTTTGAATTACACAGTAATTCAGGAGAGGGGAGGGAAAGTGGATTAAAATTTATAGAGTTCAAAATATAAATTTAAAAAAAATGAATAAGAAATTATTAATGAACTTCCACTCTTGGCGAAAATCATGTAAATAATATTATTAAACAAATATCAAACTGTATTTATAATAGGCCTTAAAAATGGATATTTTTTATTGTACAATTTTAAATAATAGTTTTATTTTTATTTTTATGAAAGCTTAAAAAAATATTCAGAAGTAAATCCTAAAGAGGATTAGCTTTCTATTAATAATCAAATGCAGATTTACTATATTACCATTAGTTCAACAGTTTTCATTTCTAGTTACAAGCTTATGGCTTAGGGCATTCATTATCATGCAGGTACAGTATACTTGTATAGTAGAGTTTTTCTTTCTCAGCTACTTGAGCTTAATCTTCCCCTCTCTCTATTAAAAATCACATTCTGAAGGCAGACATCAGGCTCAAATAATGTTTGTAATTAGCACTACATCTTGATGATGATCTCTTCAGTGAAGACATAAATTCTCATTTGATAATTCCAATATGCTAACTGAGAACAGATACAATGGAATGAACAATTATGTCTCTAACCTTTTATATGAATGCTTATCAACCCACATAACACTATCAGACTATAACTCACATGTTAGAAAAATTGTAACAAAAAAAAAATTACAAAATGTAAAAAAATAAAGATTATTATAAAATTATTAATATCAGTAATTCAAAAGATTCGACTATCATTATTACACAATTATCAAAATAAACATTTTATTTTATAAAATATACTTATAAAGAATATTTTAGTTACCAAAAAGACAATTAATATTCTTAAATTAATTAATGTTGCAAAAATATGGCTGCATTCAATTATAAAATTTTAGGAATATATTAATGGTTTTTCTGAAGGTTTGTGATGATGGTGTTCTAGCTGTATTTTTATATTGGACTATTTCCATCATCTAATATGTGTGTTGAATGTCTTTAGAAAAGTTTAATTTTAGTTAAATATTCCAAATGCATTCAACTGTTAGTAATATCACAGCAAACAGGTTAGTATATGCACCAACTGTTAGTAATATCACAGCAAACAAATGTTAATAATATCACAGCAAACAGGTTAGTATATGCACTATCTGTTAGTAATATCACAGCAAACAGGTTAGTATATGCACAATGTTTCGAGAGGTATTTTTCTCCCCTCTTCTTCAGGTGTTGCTGGCCTGACCAGTGACAGTACTAGCATGGGATTCGAACCTGGGTCCTTAGATTTTTGATTATTGAAATTTAAGGTAACACTCTAACCAACTGAGCCATCCTGCCAAAGGCAACAGTATGTAGTAAATTCATATACTTATCTATGAGGTTCCTCCTGATTTCTCCACTTTTTCCTCAGCGCAAAGTTGATTAGTGGTTTCCATACATTATATATAGTCACACTAGGTTGGCTTATGGGATTTTTTGCCATTGTCATGTGAGCAGCTTCTTTAAATTTTCTTCGTACCTTTTCTTCTTTATCCAATATTTTTGTATTTTCCCAATCAAACGTATGTTCATTGGTCCATACATGGTCTGCTACCTTAGATACATCTGTTTTCTCCCTTCTAATCATCAGTTTATGTTCTTGCATAATGGAACTATTAACATTCTGTATAAAAACAACCTACTTTCAATATAACACAGAATTCTTCCAACAAAATCAAGGAATGGCTATGGGCTCACCATTGTCTCCCCTGATTAGCAATATTTACATGGAAGAACTTGAAACCACAGCCATAAAAACTACTCCTTATCCACCTAAAGTTTGGCTTCGCTATGTGGATGATACATTTGTTGTATGGCCACATGGGGCAGCATTGCTACAAACTTTCTGGACACACATCAACAACATATCCCCTTCAATTAAATTCACAATAGAACCAGAACAAGAACAAAAATTGGCATTCTTAGATGTTCTTGTGACAAGACTCCCTCATGGCAAAATCAAAACTACAGTTTACCGAAAACCTACACATACAGGAAAATACCTAGCCTATACATCTAATCACACCAGAAACACAAAACATGGAGTTATACTATCACTGTTTGTTCCGAAACTGGCGATTTGGAAAAAGAAAAGATCTATATAGAACAAACTCTTAAGAAAAATGGTTATCCATCAGCTGTTATTAAGGAAACATTAAATAGACAACAAAAAGAACCATCAAGAGAAAAGACAATTATTGATACTGTAGTGTATCCATACATTCGAAAAATAGCAGACAAATTAAGGAAAATCTGCAATCAGTATAACATCAGAACAGCTTTCCAGAGCCATACCACACTACGAGGAATTCTAACATCTACAAAGCCTAAACTTGAAATGCTGCAAAGAAAAAACTGCATCTATCAAATACCATGTGAATGTGGAAGAAAATATATTGGTGAGACCAGCCGTCCCATTCAAAAGTGCTTGCAAGAACATAAACTGATGATTAGAAGGGAGAAAACAGATGTATCTAAGGTAGCAGACCATGTATGGACCAATGAACATACGTTCGATTGGGAAAATACAAAAATATTGGATAAAGAAGAAAAGGTACAAAGAAGAAAATTTAAAGAAGCTGCTCACATGACAATGGCAAAAAATCCCATAAGCCAACCTAGTGTGACTATACATAATGTATGGAAAACATTAATCAACTTTGCTCTGAGGAAAAAGTGGCGAAATCAGGAGGAACCTCATAGATAAGTATATGAAATTACTACATAGTGTTGCCTTTGGCAGGATGGCTCAGTTAGTTAGAGCGTTACCTTAAATTTCAATAATCAAAAATCTAAGGACCCAGGTTCGAATCCCATGCTAGTACTGTCACTGGTCAGGCCAGCAACACCTGAAGAAGAGGGGAGAAAAATACCTCTTGAAACTTTGTGCATATACTAACCTGTTTGCTGTGATATTACTAACAGATAGTGCATATACTAACCTGTTTGCTGTGATATTATTAACATTTGTTTGCTGTGATATTACTAACAGTTGGTGCATATACTAACCTGTTTGCTGTGATATTACTAACAGTTGAATGCATTTGGAATATTTAACTAAAATTAAACTTTTCTAAAGACATTCAACACACATATTAGATGATGGAAATAGTCCAATATAAAAATACAGATATTAATGGTTTTTTTTTTTTTTTTATTATTATTATTATTATTATTACTATTATTATTATTATTATTGTTGTTGTTATTATTACTACTACTACTACAAAGGGCTAGCTGAATTTATTGCAGTACCTCTTGCATTTATTTTTAATTTATCACTTAACTCTTGTGTTTTTCCTAATGTGCTTAAGTATGCCAAAATGGTCCCAATTTTTAAGAATGGATTACGTGATTGTATTAATAACTATAGACCTATTTCTGTTTTACATACTATTGCTAGAATTTTTGAGAGGTGTGTTTAGAATAAAATTATTTTAGATGTTAGTAAACTCATTTCTTCTTCACAGCATGGTTTTATACCTAATAGATCTGTAGAAACTAATTTGTTAACAATTTATGATCATATAGCTCATGCAATTGAAGACCTGCAGAGACTTGATGTTGTTTATTTTGATTTATCAAGAGCTTTTGATAAAGTAGACCACAGTATTCTTCTTCACAAATTATATCAAATGGGTTTTTCTACTAAGCTTGTTTATTGGTTTCAATCCTTTCTTCATGGTCGTACTGCATACATTAAATTTAATAATACTATTTCATCTAATTTTAAATGTAATTTGGGGTTCCTCAGGGTAGTATTTTAGCACCTATGCTTTTTAACATTTATATGAATGACCTTAAGGATTGCTTAAAATTACTGTAAAATCTTTAGAAGAATCACATCTGTGTTTGATTGCACTCTTCTTCAAAATGATATAGATAATTTTAGTGCTTGGTGTGATCTAAATAATATGACTGTTAATTTCAGTAAACGTTCCTTAGTCTTGTATTCTAAAAAATCTGAAGTTTTGCATTTTTCTTATTTTATTAATTCTCACAAAATTATTTCTGTTGAATCCCAAAAAGATTTGGGAGTTATATTTTCTAGTAATAGATCCTTTCTTCCTCATTTGGAAATGATTATTGGTAAGGCTTTAAAAATTATAGATACTATTCTAAGGTTTGGTTATCATTTCAATGGTGATACAAAATTTAAATTATTTTTATCATTGGTTCTTCCCATCATTGAATATTGTTCAGTCATTTGGAATCCTAGCTCTAAACAGGGATGTAATTTATTACAATCAGTGTATAATAAGTTTTCTAAATGTTTCTTTGGGAAATAAAACTGTTCATCTTTCTTCTAGAAGACAATATAGAGATATTAAATATCTTTATAAACTTGTTAATAAAATAGTTCTTTTATCTAATACAATTTCTACTGTTATAATTAGATCTCATGTGCATGATACTCGGTCTGCTTCTGTTTGTTACATTAAAACTTGTCATTCCAATGTTCTTAGATTTTCTCCTTTGTTTAGGCTACCATCTTTATATAATCAGATTTGTAGCAATATTAATTACTTCAATTTAGATTATAATCAATTTTGTAATGCTATTAAATTTAAATGTCAGATTTGATTGGTTTAACTTGATTTTGTTTATATATATATATATTAAATTGTTTTTTGTTTTTTTTTATTTTGTTATGTGCTTTATATTTATCCCTTTTATTTATTTGTTACTATTAATGTCTTAATAATAATTGTTTATATGCTGATATTTAATTTTACTTTAGATTTTTAAATGTGTTAATTATCTTTTATTGAAATATGGCACATAATTATATTAATAATTTGTCATTTAAACTCATTTATGTATTTATATATTTGTTATGGTGCAATACTGTAATTGGCTTTATGCTGTAGTTTTGTACGGTAAATAAATGAATTGAATTATTATTATTATTATTATTATTATTATTATTATTATTATTATTATTATTATTATTATTATTATTATTATTATTATTATTATTATTATTATTATTATTATTATTATTATTATTATTATTATTATTATTATTATTATTATTATTATTATTATTATTATTATTATTATTATTATTATTATTATTATTATTATTATTATTATTATTATTATTATTATTATTATTATTATTATTATTATTATTATTATTATTATTATTATTATTATTATTATTATTATTATTATTATTATTATTATTATTATTATTATTATTATTATTATTATTATTATTATTATTATTATTATTATTATTATTATTATTATTATTATTATTATTATTATTATTATTATTATTATTATTATTATTATTATTATTATTATTATTATTATTATTATTATTATTATTATTATTATTATTATTATTATTATTATTATTATTATTATTATTATTATTATTATTATTATTATTATTATTATTATTATTATTATTATTATTATTATTATTATTATTATTATTATTATTATTATCTTTCAAAAGGACTTTATTGAATATAACAAGAAAGGGTTACATTTATAACTATTTTACCACATGCAGATGAATTGAAGTCAGTATAAATAAGTTGAAAATTGTAATTGGGGGGGGGTTTAACAAAGACAAAGGATATGCATGTGGTTTACAAATTTGAGTTTACATTATTTTCTTTAAAATATATACATCCAATTAGTTTTGTGCACTTGTAAAGTTCTTAGTTCTGTTTTTTATTAGTCTTTTTTTTTTCTCTCTATAATTTTGAGCGCTGTTGTAATATTGACCAAGTGGCTGTGTACATCTTTTGGGATACAATTTTTTCATCCCTTAAGCGGAGCTGTTCCATTTTGTTCCAGAATGTGTTTGGATGTCTTCTTGGATTATTGTTGTACATGAAGGAGCATCTTGTACACCATAGTGAAAACAATATAAAAGTACTTGCTCGAATATGTGGGTAGCTACCCTTAATAAATGATTGTAAAAGAATTTGAATGTCACAATTTCTTTGTTTGTACAATGATGGTATGGATGAACGAATATTATCAAATACTGGGCAGGTAAAAAGAAAATGTTCTTGTGTCTCAGTTTCTCTATGACACAACCAGCATATGTCTTCTGTATTTACGTAATGCCTTCTATATCTACAAAAGTGTAATGTTGGCAATGCTTCAAGATTTAATTTGAGTAGAAAATCATAATATTTGGGTTCTAATGACCAGAATTTAAATTTTCGGGTTAGTTGTCTATTATTAATGTTTAAAATTGGTTTTTTATCATTTAGGGGAGAGCAAATTATCTGGTATACATCCCAATATTTAAATTTATCTTGCGGTGGTGAAAAAATAATGTTTGGAATCTTAAGAATTGGTGTAAGCAAGGTTTTCCAATATCCATTGTTTGGTGGTGGTTTATCTGTTGGGGTAATCTTGAAGAACACTTTCATATATGGAAATAAATAAGTACATGCAGAAATGAGATTTAATGTCTTTTGAATGTTAAAAATATGTATTGAATGTAGTCCTAAACCATTTTGTATTAGAGGAGCTTGAATACGTTTTAGTGAAACCGAAACAATCTTTTTTCCCCACAGCAACTTTCTACATAACGAGTTTATTTTACTAGTAAAAGATTTAGTGTATAGTATTATTGGAGAATAGTATGTGATTCGAGTCATAATTAATAGATTAAACAGGGACACTTTTGAATACAGTGAAAGGTAAGATTTTGATAGTGAATCAATTATATTTTCTAT
Source organism: Epiperipatus broadwayi (assembly GCA_028023455.1). NCBI lineage: Eukaryota > Metazoa > Onychophora > Udeonychophora > Euonychophora > Peripatidae > Epiperipatus > Epiperipatus broadwayi. The sequence continues at coordinate 147,799 of JAQFVV010013330.1, forward strand.
TTTATTTTTAATTTTGTCTTGTATTTGTCGACGCATTTCTAGATTGCTCAAATAGAAGGGGAATCCCACAAAAGAGCTGGGTTTTCCTTTAAAATGTTGTGTGTGAAATTGTCCCATATATATTGACCATTATTATTATTATTATTATTATTATTATTATTATTATTATTATTATTATTATTATTATTATTATTATTATTATTATTATTATTATTATTATTATTATTATTATTATTATTATTATTATGATGATGATGATGATGATGATGATGATGATGTTTCAAAAAAGAGAACTTTATTCAATCTAGAAAACAGGTTACATTATTAATTTTCATTTACATGCATTTACATTGATATTTCCGATTGTATATATTGTGTTGGTCTCTTTTTAAGTCTATTATTGAGGAAAGGCTGAACTATTAGAGATTTGACCTTTGTTTTACAAGTGACCAAGTAGCCACGAAAATGTCTGGGTGTGCTATTTTATTATCTCTGTTTTTTAATTGTGTTAACTTGTGAAAAGTTGATGGATGCCGCCTTGTATTATTGTCAAAAGTGAATATGCATCGCGTGCACCAAAATGCATAAAGTACGAAGGTTGCTACTTGGATTGTTGGAGTGGATGTCCTGCAGAATGTACTGATAATATCTTGCAGGGAGATGTTTGGTCTTCTGTATATATTTGTTATTTCATGTCGAATATTGTTTAATGCTGGGCAGTTGTAAAACAAATGTTGTTGAGTTTCTTCTGCTTGATGGCATAGTGTGCAGAAGGGGTCTATTTTTGTATATAATCATCTGTATCTTAAGAAATATTATGTTGGCAAAGCATATAGATTTAGTTTCAGAAGGAAATCAAAGAATTTGGGCTCCATAGACCATTTTTTAAATTTTTTAAGCAGCTGTCGGTTGTTTATTTCGAGCATCTGTGTTGAAATATCTGATGTATATCCTGGGTATACCATTGCATATATCTGCCAATATGAATATTTTGTTGTTTGCAGTGATATTTGAGTATGTGTGATTCTGAACTGGTTTATGACTGATGATAGATAGCAATGTGAAGGTGGAAGTGTGTCTGTGGGTGTTATTTGTATTAGATACTGGAGTTCTGGGAAATGTCTGAGGGTGGCTATTATGAGGTTTGCAGTTTTTTGTATTCGAAAAATATCTATGTTGTGTAGCCCCAAACCATTGTGTATTGCTGGTCGATTAAGGTGTTTTGCAGATATTGACAGTCTTTCTATTCCATAGAAGTTTATTGCAATATGAAGAGATTTTTGATGTAAAAGCTTTTGAGAATTGAATTATGAAAGAATAATAGATAATCTTGGTGATCACCAGCTGATTGAACAATTGCACTTTAGCATATATTGAGAGGTATGCTTTTGATAGTGAGGCAGTGATCCATTCTGCTTCATCTTTTAACTTGTTCTGGATTTTTTGCCTTATTGTGTTTGTTCCCATGTAGAAAGGAAAGCTGAGGAAAGGAGATGGTTTGTCTTGGAAAATTTGCATGCATGACTTACTGGTGTATAGAGACCAAGCAGCAGTCTTGTTTTGATTAAATTTTAGATGGTGTGTTGCTTGAAAGTCTTGCAGTATTTTCTGTAGTATTGGTATCTCTTTTCTTGATGGTAGGAAGACTGTGATGTCATCCATATATGCAATGCAGGCTATATGTTGTGATGTGCCTGGTATTTGGATGCCTTTGATACTCTGTTGAATTTTGAGTATGAGTGGGTTGATGTAAAAAGTAAATAGCAGTGAGCTGAGTGGTGAGCCTTGGGATGTGTGGGAATGAATGATGGAGAATTTTTGCCATTGAGTGTGATATGTATTTCTCTGCTAAGTAGTAGGTTTGTGAGCAGGTACAGATGAGTTCGTGTAATTGTGGTGTCAGCTAGCATATTGATTAATGTATTGATGTCGACCAAGTCAAAAGCCACTTCTATATCAAGTTGAACTGCAATTGGTGCATACTTCTTTCTGTCCCATACTGAGTTAATAACTGTTATAAATATCATTGCAGCCTGTGCAGTCGATGATTGCTTCCTTGCCACTTCTATATCAAGTTGAACTGCAATTGGTGCATACTTCTTTCTGTCCCATACTGAGTTAATAACTGTTATAAATATCATTGCAGCCTGTGCAGTTGATGATTGCTTCCTTGCAAACTGGCTGTGTGAAATTAATGGTAGAATATGTGGCTCTAGGCTGTCTTTGAGTACTTTTTCAATTATTTTAATCATAAGTGGCCCCATTGAGATTGGTCATAGGTTGGATAGTGTTGATATGTGGACTTTTTTCTTGTTGAAGGGGACTATTGCTATTGGATATAAATCTTGGATATCGTGCAACTTCTATGATAGATGATTTGCAAGGTCACATAAATATTGGGTAGTGAACTGGCTAAGATGTGCAAGGACAAATATGGATATTCCATGTGCTCCTGGGTGACATGCATTAGGTATTGTTGGCAGTTTAGTAGCAAATTCTGTGATGTTGTATGGGGTATTTGTTTCTGGTTTTCCAAAAAAATTAGAATTATATTTGACTGGGTGGTATGCTTGCAGCTTTTGTTTGAAATGCTGATAGATTGGTTTTAACATATTATCTCCAGCATATGTGAGCCCTTGCTCTGTGAGTGCCATCGGTACTCTGACAGTGGATGGGTAGCCCAAGGCCCAGCGAATGTATTATCTTGTCCATGTGTGTTGTTGGCCGAGGCAGACTTTACTCTTTTTTATTGCTAGGTAGTTTTTCAGATGTTACTGTATGTTTGTGTAAGCCTGCGTATATGTTGTTGACTGGTGTGTGTTGGGTTTGTCATTGTAATCCGCTTATGTATTTCATCAGCCAGAGCTAGCAGTCTTGAGGGTGGGGGGGATTTGCTGTAATGTGATCTATATTAAATGATAAAATGTTTATGAATGCTAAGTATCTTTGAATGGGATTAAGTTGCATATTTTTGATTTTGTGGAGCATTATATATGTTTCTGAAAAGATAAATTCTGGGGTAGAAGTTGGAAGTAGAATTCTGATTGTTTTACCATGTGTAAGTGCAGTTGTTTGGATCAGAGAAAGGTGATGGGTTGATGTTTAGGCTGATTTGATGGTGTAGCATAGGTAAATAAAAGCACAGATCAATTCTTGATGTATGACATCCATTGTGAAAGGTAACTGCGTCATTTGACAGAAAACCCTCTGCACTCATAAGTGGAATTGATATTTGATGCAGCCATTTTAAAATGAATTCTTGATATTTCATGTTGAAATCCCCCATTAGTATGGTTGGATGTGAATTAGAGCCAAGTAAGGAGTTTATGTTTAATATAATATTTGAAACAATTGTATGACCCGGTGGAATATACACAAATATAATGTTTAGTGTGATGATTTGATGATTAAAAGTTATTATTAGTAAATTTGCATCTATATATTGTAACCAAAATAAATGAGTTCAAATTGAAATAACTAAGTAAATTCAAAAATTAAATGATGATCAAAAGATATAATATCTGAGTAAAGGTTCAAAATATAACACTATTAAGAATTATAAGCAAATTGTGAGCAATATATTAATAACCAGTATTATATGCAATCTTGTGAAGTGAGTACACTAGTAATTCAATAAAATATAACTCAGGTATACAGGCAGTAGGTTTTATCCACTTTCATTTCTTGGTTTGATGTTAAGTGCATGTTTAAACAAATACTAAGTGAATATGGTCTAGCAGGGCGCCACTAGATTATCTGAATCTAGACATGGTTATATCTAATAACCTTTCACATGTACCGGGTTTGAATCCCCTTTTTGGTACTTTATTTCTAATAAAAATGGAAGATTTTGCTTTTTGAGCCATATCACTATATGCACTAATATTTAGGTAAAAGTAAAACATCTTTAAACCAAAGTGGAGTATATTAGACATAAATCATTTCTCAGATCTTAACATAACAAATGTGTTTCAATATTTTATAAGTTCACTAGCTCAGATTATATATATAACTAATTTAGGATGGCAATTCACTCATCCTTGCATGAAATAGATGATGGGATGTGGTTATAATAATACTAAGAGATCACTAAATATTATGAAATTAATATTTATTTATGGCCTTTAAACAGTTAAACAGCTCATTAATTAAAATGTTGATGATGATGATGATGATGATAATAATAACGATAATGACAAGGGTTTCAACTACAGCTCTAGGACTAAGCCTAAACATAAAACTAAATTTTATAAAGAAATGCATAATTATTGCTTAATTTTAGCATACTTACTTATATCTTAAATAACTAATATTCAACCATTGATGATGATGAATAATCACACTTAACAAAGACTACACTTAATGAAATATATACGCCTCGTTTAATAAAACAAACTAATATTTATTACTACATTTCTAACGTATACATAAAAATTTCTAGATAAATATGAAAATTGACATGAATAATAATAATAATTGATTATATAACAATCCTCAGATTAATTTTAAGTTCTTCCCCCTTTCCCTTCAAATGTATTTTGTATTAAGTTGGACGTCACATTGACCATGATTTTCACTCCATGAGAAAAGTATTAAAAAAAAATATTATCTGCTCATTAGCACACATACTTTAAAATCCAACATGTAAATAGAATGTAAAAAAAAATGTTAGTAAAAATTGAAAGAGCAAGTTTTAGAAAAAAGTTTTAAATTATTTTCTCCCCCTCCCTTCCAAGCGCTGAAATCTATACTGAACTTGAAACAAAATAATCTAATATTCTAATACTACTCATTATTCCACATTCACTTCCAATTATACACATATAAAAATATTATTATGTATGTGCGTGTTTTATCCCATGATAACAAAATATTATTTAAAACCAAAATAATAATATATTAGTTAAAACTAAAATCATAATACCATAAAAAAAATAAAAAAAAATTGTTTTACATATTAATATTGTAAAATTAATAATCAAATCATTTTATACATTCAAGATCATTTATGAAGCTCAAAGTTATTTTTAGTAAGACATTCTTGTTTTAATCGATCTGAATAGTCTTTAAAGTTCTTTAAATAAAATATACCACTTTATCGCTAAAATGTTTATTAAGATTGAGATCATAAAGAAAATAGATATAAAAAGTCATATTACCGATTTTTTTGTTTGTGGCGAATTTTCAAGGGTTCAAACTTGTCTTGTATAATGTTTATATTTCTCAGCTACCATTTCCATTTTACTGGGAACAATCTCTTTCTTGAGGTGGATAACTATTTGATGATGATGACTCTATTGAGGTTATTTGCTTTAGTGGACAATTTGGAAATCATTATAGTAAATTTTCTTCTCTTCTTGTCAAGCATGTGGATGAAATACAGCAGTTGTTTTCCCATTTGTAAATTTTCTTGAGTTCAAAATCAGTTGTTGTAACAATTAATTGGACTTGATGATTAATATTTATCAGTAGATTAATTCATCTTCTTTGAATGCAGGTGAATGCTTTCTTTCTTCTATTAAAAACATCTTATTTATCTGGTCAGTTGAAAGGTGTAGAATATTATTTTAGACACATCTTTTCTTTCCTATGTGATGTGCAGCTTCCCCAGATGGTCCGGAATCGATGGAATATACATATAATTTTTCTAGCAAGCCATTTTTTTTTATTTTCAACGTTCAATATTATAGTTTAATAATCTGAATCAATCCCAATAATAATCTAAGACAGCTTTTTATATCCAATTTTTAGCTAACTTAACCAATCAGAGATAGCATCACTTGCTATTTTTGGACAAATTTGTTTTAATTAGATCTCTAATTTATTTTCAACTATATTATTTTTCAACTGAAAAGTTTAATCCTTTTTCCAGACACTTTTGTTTTAAAAAAAAAAAATAGACTCAATTCTTATTTCCTTTCTTTTGTTTTTTCTTTCTTTTTAACATCCAGGTAACACTTCAAATCTTTGAGCTTCCTTCTTTAGATCTTGATAAGACAAATTTCAAAAATTATAGCTCCAAAGTGACAATCATTTACAAAAAAAATTTACCACAAAGATCGATATCTGATTAAACAGATTTCCTGTTTTAACAAAAAAAAAATTGTACAAAAAAAAATAATTTAACAGATTTAATACTTCCTTTTCTTTCAATATTTAGGAAATGTAAAATTTTGTATGTAATGTACACACATCCTGCATTCTTTCAAATCATTCATAAACTAACCTTAAATACTATAATTGCTAGCTTAGTAATTATAACCCAATTATTTAATTAAATCTGTAACTTTTAAATCCCACTTATAATTAAAGAAAAGCAAAATAAAAGTATAGAAAAAAAAATGTTAGAATTGATCAAGCATAGGTTAGTTTTAAAGAAAATTAAAATGTTTAATATTTGAAATATAAAACAATTAAATAATTTACACATACATTGCCTATATGTATGCATTATAACTTTGCTTTTTAAAGAAAAATTAAATATTAAATAGTTTAAATGTGTGTATTACCTTTCTATCAACACACAAACAAGTAAAGCATGTAATTGTTGACCCATTCTTTCTCTGTTTAAAGCTTTTAGAACTGGACCTTGTAGGGTTTAAACTTGGATGCCCTACAACTTCCTTTATGGTTATATAAAATTGTGATGATGATTTTGTTTGACCTTTTCTACATGCACATTACTATAAATTTGGCTAGTGACCAAATTGTAATGGCACAATATATATGATTTTGAATGAGTCAAATGGACAACTTTGTGTTATGAGCAGTCCAGTACCCCCTGAGGGAGATGATGTGTCTCTGGAGCATGCACAGTAGCCTTCTCTACTTAGATGTACTGAGGGGTCAATTTGTGAGCCACTACATATTTTAGTTTTTAGAAGTCCTAGTATATGAGGTTGTGTAATCTTTATCCATTGTTGTAGCTGATGTATTTTGTTGACTAAGTTGAGCACTCTGATATTAAATGCTGTTATTTTTAGCTTCATTATCGTGATTGGCTGCGAGTTGGTTTCACAGTGTGTTGAAGTTTGCGTGAAGCTTTTGCATATTCTCTAGTATTTTGTGACCAGTTACTAGTGGTTTGATTACTATCCAGCTCCATAAGTATTAAGTTCTCTGCCAAGTGTTCAATCATTTCTGTTAGAGTATTGTTTTCATCTGTTTTGGCTCTTTTTGATTTATTTCTCCTTGGCCGACCAGATTTTTGTACTTCTGTTGGTGTTGTTTCTATGGGAGAGAGGCATGGTGTTACTGACTCTAGAATATCTGTGGATGTTTTGTTTATAATTATATGCAGCATGCTTGTTTTGGGGGAGTTGTATGTATCATTAGATATGTCTGGATTTGAGTCTGACGTGTTATTGATTGGTATGCCTGGTGTTTGTGATACTTCAGGTATGATTTGTGCTTGATTTTGATCCATTTGATCATCAGTGCTTTCATTTAATTTATTCGAGCTATCTGTTGTAGTTTCAAGTATATTTGTGTTTTCTTCAGCATGTTTGTTTTTACTAGCTTCATTTGTACTGTGATTATTTTCCTGTTGATTGTTTGAGTTGCTAGTGTTATTTTGTGTGATGTTGTTTTCTTCATGTTGGGATTGGATGTGCTGATTATTTGTTGTCTGACCCTGTGTGTTGGCTATCCAAGCACTGTGTGGCTAGATGACCACGCTTGCCACAGGCATAGCATTGTGGTTTTAAACCTCTTATATATAGGCACAGAATAGCTTCCTGATCAGCAATTTGTGTTGGTATAGATTCTGGGTTAATGTCTTTGTGTAATTTTAGCTTAAAATCATAGCTATTGCTGTATATTGGTATTGGTGTGTCTTTGAGGTATATTGGTTGAAATGCTATAATCTTGCCAAATGGATCCATCATTTTTTGAAAGTCTTGTTTCGTGTATCCAAAGTATGTATTTTTAATTATTCCAGTAATTTGGTTCTGTCGATCTTGATCAACTATAACAATCGCGTAATTGCCTAATGTTTTAATTTGGTTCTGAAATCAGTTCTTTTGCCTAATATCAAGAAATTCGATTGCGAGATATCTGG
>JAQFVV010013331.1:0-47500 GCA_028023455.1 Epiperipatus broadwayi
GAACCGGAGTACAGATGTTTGGGTTGGCTAGTGATCTAACTGCTAACTGAATAAATCACAAATATTAAATCGTTGATCAAAAAAAAGGAAAACAGAGAGTCAATAGAAAAAAATTCTTTATATAAATATAGCCATAAGAGTTAGTAAGCCGTATTATAAACATAGATTAAGGGTTAAATAAAATTATTATTCATGAATACGAGATCCCAAGCTAAAATGGATTTTCAAGAAAAGGAAGTGAGAGAAGGGAGTGAAGATAAAGAGATGAAAATACCTGGTAAAATAAGCAATAGTGATATCATGGATATGGTAAGGCAGATGAGGGTCGATCAACAGCAATTCGTGGAAGAATACCTGAACCGACAGGAGAGAAGAATAGAAGAATGGATGATCAAGGTCGAAATCGATAGCCAGAAAAGAATGGCGGCATTCAAGGAAGAAGTAAAAAATGCGATCATCCAGCAATCAAAGCCTAATGATACATGGGCTGGATTTCACCCAGAGATGGAGATGGAGGAACAAAGGAGTATAGGGCCGTGTGGATATGCGAAATCTGAAACAGTTGAGGATAAAGGTGGAGAATTAGCAGAATTGGATTGGGAAAGGGATATAGGACAGCCAGAAAGGGAGATAAGACCGGTAGATGAAGAGATGGAGGTAATGAGAGATAATAGTCAAAAAGTGATGATGAGCGTGCAGGAGAGTTTAGGTCAAGTGGCAAAAGTAGTAGCCAGGTTAAACACCAGAGTGGAAGAATGTGTAAAGAGTACAACCTACAGCAGCATTAATGCCAATATAGAGGGCCGTAAACTAAGAACTACGGGAGAAGACAGAATCAGAGAATCTGGAGGTTACATGGACTATCCTGTGGGCTTCCACCACTTCCTGAAGATACAAGTTTTCAAGGGTAACCTGGAAGAAAGCCCGATGGAACACTTGAGCAGCCTGGAATGATACTTCCAATTCAGCAGAGTAAGTGAAGAAGCCAAGATAGCAGTCGCGTGTAGCCATCTGCAGGGCGAGTCTCAAGTTTGGTGGAATTCGCTATTCCAGAAGCCCATTACATTTGCAGCATACCAGAGAATGTTGAAGAGCAGTTATTGGAGTGAGGAGCTACAGGAGCATATGTTGCATCAAATAAAACAGCACAAATGGAGACCGGAGGAGTCGTTCGTAACATTCTTCCGACGACAGGTGGCTAGATTACGACTAATAACGGCAAACCCGTTATCAGAGACGCAAATACTCCGTATAATTAGGTCCGGATTTCCGAGGGACATTGAACGTACTCTCATCAGTACAGAGATTACAGAGTCAGTGGAACAAATGGCAGAACTGTTGAGCGCATTGGACCACAGTAGAGACCGAGTAGAGTTTCAGGCCGGCAAGAAAAGGGAAAAACAGCAGCAGGTCCAAGTAGCAAACTTAGGTTATGGGGAAGAGAAGGAAGCATTAGACATTGGCTCTCCAGGTATATCCGAAATTAACGATTGAGGTGGAAGGACTGGTGGTCAATGCACTATTTGATTCGGGAAGTCAGATCTCTATTATGTCTCAGGAAACATGGAACAGGTTGAAGGATGGTGGTGCAGAACTCAGAACACTGCCATTAAAATCCATTCAGGTACTGTTGGCGAATGGGAAAAGGGTAAAACTGGAGTCCCAACAGGTTTACGTAAGGATAGACATTGCAGGGAAAAGGTTTGAGCATGTATTGGTGATCTTGGAGGGGTTAATCCATGACCTTGTATTAGGCTCTGATATTATGCACAAGGTGGGATGCATACTAAACTATAAACAGGGCTATATGGAGATAAATGGCACACAGCTAAACTTTATCAAAAAAAAAAAAACAAGAAAATAGAGGAGTTTATCTGGGAGAAGGGCTCGTGCAAAATGCTTTGATAGAGATAGAATGGGAACAGATAGTGGATGAGTCGCCATTGATAGATAACGATCGGAGGGATAGATTGAAGATTATCGCGAGGAATGGTGTGGTATTCTCAGAGGTCCCGGGTATCATTCGAGGTTATGAGCATCGGATAAGACTCATGGAGGATCAGCCATATCGGGCTCGTGCTTACCCAAACCCTACCAATATAAGCAAGAAGTGGAGGCTCAGATAGATAGGATGCTAAAGTGGGGGCTGATTTCTAAGTGTTCATCGGCATTTAATAACCCTATTGTGACAGTGAAAAAAAAGGATGGATCCATCCGATTATGTCTGGATGCACGACACCTGAATAAGATAACTATTCCAGACATTAATGCTCCACCCCCTATAAGTGAGGTACTCACAAGATTCCAAGGAAAAGGGGTATTTTCGACGTTCGATTTGACGGCCAGTTACTGGCAGATTAAGCTACATCCTAGAGATAGGAAGTACACGGCATTTAGATATGAGGGACATGCCTACCACTTCAATAGGATTCCGTTCGGATTGAGAAATAGTGGAGCAGGGCTCGTCCGATGTTTGGATCAAGTATTAGATGATAAGATAAAGAGTTTCATCGTGATATATGTGGACGACATTGTTATTGCATCTGAGAATATTGAGGAACATCTCAAACATGTGCAAGGGTTCCTGGATGAATGTAAGCGGAAAGGCATCAGGATTAATTTAAACAAAAGTCACATAATGGCCACAGAAGTCAAGTTCCTGGGCCACATTATTAGTGGGAAAGGGATAGTACCAAACCCAGAGAAGATCAAAGCCATACAGGAATTTCCAATGGCTCGGAACAGAAAACACATTATATCGTTTCTGGGTTTATGCAACTTCTATAATCGGTTCTATAGAGGGTTCTCGTTGGACATGGAGCCGCTATTACAGTTGCTGAAAAAGGAAACACCATGGACATGGAGGGAACAACATGAACAAAGCTTTCAGAGAGTAAAGGCAGGCTTCTTGGACACAGTGATGCTGGCGTATCCGGATTTTAACAAGACTTTTTCCGTGCAAACTGATAGTAGCGGATTTGGATTAGGTGCCGCGATGTTCCAAATACAGGAGGAAGGACAACACAGAGTCCTCGGCTTTATTAGCCGGTTGCTGAAAGGCCCGGAACTTAATTATACTGTCACAGAGAAGGAGGCTCTCGCAGTGATATGGGCATTCAAAAAATTCTGACAATACTTGGTTGGATCAGACATTGTGGTATTGACAGATCACCGCAGCCTTGAGTTCTTAAATCACAGTTTTCTGGCCAACAATAGGTTGTTGAGATGGAGCTTGTTCCTACAGGAGTTTAACTACAAGGTTGTGTATTGCCGTGGGAAGGAGAATATTGTGGCCGATACTCTTAGTCGGTACCCAATAGCAATGACTCAACACATTAAGTGTGATGGGGCATACATTGCAGTTGCTGAGATGGATGGAGAGCTCAAAATAGCATGTGAAATGCACAAGTTAAAAGAACACCAAAGGATGGATCTGGAATGCCGACAATTGATAGGATATTTGCAGCATCAATCTATATCAGAGATAAAGGGAAACACTCTGTGGCAGGACCGAAACCACTGCTGCGTGAAAGGAGGACTCTTACAATGGATGTTCAAGCGAAAGAGGCAGACGTGCATCATCATGCCCAGGGTCCTGAGAAAACAGATCATTCAGTATGTCCATGAAACGTGTGGGCATTATGGGAGAAACAAAGTGGAGAGTTGCCTGAGACACTGGTTTTACTGGCCAGGAATGCATGATGACATTGCCAGCGTTATTCGGGCATGTGACATTTGTGCTCAAACTAAACCCCCCAATGTGTCAGGAGTAGGATCATTACAGCCTATATACACTGATCAGCCGAACAGTATATTAGCCATCGACTTTTATGGTCCGTTGCCAGCTTTTAGTAAGAAGAAATACTTACTGGTCATGTATGATCTCTTCTCAAAGTTGGTGGCTGCATATCCAGTCACGCAAGCCAATGCTAAGCAGACCATTAAGGCACTTGAGCAACAACATTTTAAGAGAGCGGGTCATGAGAGAGCTCGGGCGTCTGTTCCGGGTATATATATCTGATGACCATCGTATGTGGGTAAAGGAAACCCCACGTATAGAGAATATGATCAATTGTGCAAAGAATGAGTCAACAGGTTTTGAACCCATTCGGCTGCATTTTGGGAAACATGTCCCATGCCCATTTAAGGGTCGATTACCTGTCGGGACCAAAGGAATAAATAGGAGAAGGGACATGGAGCAAGCGCACAATCAAATGGAAAGGATGGGTGAAATAAGAAGGCAAAGATTCAGGGGAATGGAAAGTCAATTCCGGTCGGTGATGAGGTCATGGTAAGGGTGCACCCGGTAAGTTACCCGGCACAAAACGTATTTAAGAAGTTCCAACCCATTTATGAAGGACCATACACGATCCAAAAGCGGTATGGGAATAATGCCTTTCCTGAGTGATAATGACATTCTTTTATGATAGACAGTGAGTCTAACGATTATAAATGTGAAAGCATTTATAAGAATTTCAATTAGTTATTTTAAGTATTCATTTATTATTAGAATTTCAAATATTTATTCCTTATAGCACTATCAAAAATATAATATGTTTAATTTTATGTTAATATTTCTTATGTCCTTTTTTTATCAAACCTAATTATTTTTATTATTAAAAAATGTATTAATTTATCTAAATCTGTCTCGCCTCATTCTTCGCCACTCCAAAAAATAGTTTAACATTAGAGAGGGGAGGGGGTAGACTATTATTCATGTTGATATTCTTTTTTAGTTATTAAATTAGCATGTGAACGTTGATGGTGCAGTGTTTTAGCCCGTAAAATTTATAAATTAGCCAAGCGCTGTAACAGTAATATCTTACAGCAGTCGGGAGAAAGCTGATCGGGAAAAATAATCTGGAAGCTATATCCGTATAGCTGACAGATTCGGTCAGGTACGGAAATCGATTCGTTTATTTCCGTATTTCTCTCTGCTTGAGGTAGCGGAAAGTGGATGATTTTTGAATTAGAAGAATTCCCCATTACATGTTATAAGTGAAAGGGAAGTTGGAGCTTTCGATCGTCCTGTGCCCGTTACAATATATATATATATATATGTGTGTGTGTGTGTGTGTGTGAGAGAGAAGTGAGTGATGATTAGCAACTATGACTTGGTTTGTGTTAAGACTTGTACTTGATGTAAGCATCAGTCAGGCCATTATCTGAGGCTATAATCAAAATAAAATTAAATTTTATGTTATAGTCACTCCATCTTATACATGGTCACCCACTGGTCATTGATAAGCAAATAGCCATTTTCCTAGTGTAATAAGGTAGCCAACCAAATAATGACTGGTTACCATGATTCTATTACAATATGATTTATTTTCACCATAAATTCTTAATTAATTAATCAATAAACATGTTATTGATCTATTTTACAAATACTGCAAGTTTTTCCTCAGGAACACTTTCCATAATGCGTGATTATTTCTAATAGCAATTCTGATATTTTTTTAGTAAATTAAAGGTGGTGGAATAAGAGGCAATATAAGATATCTATTTCCATCTTTATGACATCAAATTATTTCTGTTTCTAGTCTACACATTCTAGATGACAATTTTAATTTTTAGCTTGCATTTTAGGATTTCCCTCTCTGTCCCAGAAACATTGGCAACTAGATATTCAAATAGTTTAATCAAACTAATTCACATAAACAATCATCATCATCATCATCAACCATTATCAATCCACTGCAGGATGAAGGTCTCTCCAAGTTTAATCCATCTTCTCCAATCTTTAGCTTCTCTTTTCCACAACACCCCTGCACATTTTCTTATTTCATCCATCCATCTCACATGTGGTCTCTTTCTGGGTCTTTTACAATCTCTTGGAATCCAGTTTAAAATTTCAATTGTCCATCTATTATCATCTCTTCTAGCAATATGTCCAGCCCAACTCCATTTCAATCTTTTAATTTTTTCAATAAGGTCAGTAACACCTGTTTGTTGTCTTACCCATACATTGCGTTTTCGATCTCTTCTTGTTACTTCCAACATACATCTCTCCATACTTCTTTGAGTGGTCTGAAGTCTCTGTATTGCTCTTCTATTAAGTGTCCAAGTCTCAGATCCATAAGTAAGAACTGGTAAAACACATTTGTTAAAAACCATCCTTTTCAAACACATAGGCATATTTCCTTTTAGTATCAAGTTATTTCTACCAAAAGCACTCCAACCAAGTTTAATTCTATGATTAATTTCCTCCATTATGTTTCCATCTGTATTAATAATCTGTCCAAGGTATTTGTAACTGTTAACTTCTTCTAATTCTTCATAATCAATCTTTATTTTCATATTTTGAGCAAATCGATTAAACATTACTTTAGTCTTTTTAACATTTATCTTTAGTCCTACTTTTCTACTTTCATCTGCTAACTCCTGCAACATTTCCTGCAGCTCTGAAGCAATATTTGCAAAAACAACTACATCATCTGCGAAATCTAAATGACTTAAATACTCTCCATTTACTTTCACTCCTTTAGTTTCCCATTTTAATCCACAAAATACTTCTTGCAGCACTGCTGTAAAGAGTTTTGGAGATATGGAGTCACCCTGTCTTACACCTTTCTCAATGTTGATTTTTCCAGTATCATTATGTAATCTAATTGTTGCTTGTTCATTTTTATAAATATTCTTTAAAATATGACAATATCCTGGATCTATACCTTGATAATCCAATGCTTTAATCACTGAAGAAATGTGTATAGAATCGAATGCCTTTTCATAATCTACAAATCCAAAACATTATGACAACTCATATTCGTTTGTCCTTTCTATGACTTCTCTCAATACCACTTTTAAATCCAGCTTGTTCTCTTGGTTGGTGGAAATCCAAAGTTCTCTGTAGATGAGTTGTAATTATCTTGGTAAAAATTTTATATAAAACTGATAAAAGGCTGATAGGTCTGTAATTTCTAATATCTTCTTTATCACCTTTTTTAAATATTAGTATTATTACTGCATTCTTCCAATCTTCTGGTACATCTTTATCATTTAGACATTTGGTATATAACTTTGCTAAAATTGTTTCTATTTCTTCACCTGCTTCTTTTAATATATCAATTATAATTCCATCATTTCCTGCAGCCTTTCCTTTCTTCATACACTTAATTGCATGTCTCACTTCTTCATTTAAAATTCTGGGCAATTCGGAAGATGTAATAGATATAGGAGGTACGTGTTCTTTATTACTATATAATGCTTGATACAAATCTTCTACCAATTTCATGATGTCATCTCTCTTTTTAGTAATAATTCCATCTTTTTTTCGTATTGCAGATATAAATTTCCTACCAATACCAAAATGTTGTTTAACATTTTTGAGACTTTTATTTTCTTCTACAGCTTTCCTTGCTATTTCACAGTTATACTTTCTTATATCATTTTCAACTCTTTTCCGTACCATTTTACAAAATTCGAGATATTCAATTCTTTTTAATACATCATTTTTGTATATCTTCATATTCCTTATTTCTTCATAAATTCTCTAGTCTCAGTAGAAATTTTATTAGTCAATTGCTGCTTTTTCTACCAGCTATGTTTGTTGCAGTTTTTAAAAGTGTATCAGTTATTTTCATACTAATTTCATTCAAATCTGTATCATGTTCAAAATCTCCTAACACTTGAAACCTATTTGTAAGTTCTAATTTAAATTCATTAGAATGTTTCTGAAGATTAGGAATATCAACTGTAAATATTGTTTTTCTTAATAATTTTTGTCTTTCTAGTTTTACATTAACACTTAACTTACACCTTACTAATCGATGATCACTTCCTGTGTTAAATTTATTAAGAACATTACAATCTTGAAATATGTATTTTCTGTTAGTCAAAATATAATCCAATTCTGCTGTACCTTCATTTGGATGCTTCCATGTCCATTTCCTTTTAACACTTTTCTCAAAAAATGAATTCATAATATAAAGTTTTTCTTTTTCTGCAAACTCCACAAGTCTATGTCCTCTCTCATTTCTATTACCATAACCAAAATTACCTACAGAAATTTCATCTTTCATTTGTCTACCAATTCTAGCATTAAAGTCTCCCATAACAATTTTAAAATGTTGTTTACTCTGATCAAAAGCCTTTTGTACATCCATATAAAAATCTTCTACTACTTCATCACTATGAGAACGTGTTGGGGCATAAACCTGAATTATCTGCATTTGGTATCTGCTATTAAGTTGTATAACTAATCTTGCCACTCTGTCCGATACACCATCAATCTCCACAATATTGTACTTCCACTTTTTATTTATAATGAATCCTACTCCACTTGTATTTCCAATATGTGTGCCTTTATAATAGAGTATATGTCCACTTTTTAAATCAATTGTTTCTTCTCCTTTTCTTCTAACTTCACAAAGTCCAATAATGTCCCATTTAATATAAGACAGTTCTTCTTCTAATTCTTGCAATCTTCCTTCACTTGAAAGTGATCTGCAGTTGTAAGTACCTAAATAAAAAGTCATCATCAAATGGCAGCCTGGGTCCACAATCTGAATCCTACTCCACTTGTATTTCCAATATGTGTGCCTTTATAATAGAGTATATGTCCACTTTTTAAATCAATTGTTTCTTCTCCTTTTCTTCTAACTTCACAAAGTCCAATAATGTCCCATTTAATATAAGACAGTTCTTCTTCTAATTCTTGCAATCTTCCTTCACTTGAAAGTGATCTGCAGTTGTAAGTACCTAAATAAAAAGTCATCATCAAATGGCAGCCTGGGTCCACAATCTGAATCTTACTCCACTTGTATTTCCAATATGTGTGCCTTTATAATAGAGTATATGTCCACTTTTTAAATCAATTGTTTCTTCTCCTTTTCTTCTAACTTCACAAAGTCCAATAATGTCCCATTTAATATAAGAGAGTTCTTCTTCTAATTCTTGCAATCTTCCTTCACTTGAAAGTGATCTGCAGTTGTAAGTACCTAAATAAAAAATCATCATCAAATGGCAGCCTGGGTCCACAATCAGGGGATTCTGAGCACCCTCTGCCTTCGGCCACCAACCGAACATAAACAATAGCATCAGAAAATAGTTTGACTTTCTTCCAATATTATAAATTTAGGTTTTTGTTTTAATATTTTTCCTGTGCAATTTTAAATGTCTATCTGTTGGCAAAATTATCACTGCTGTTTGTCATTATAGATATTAATAATGAAATGTCAAGAGATATAAACAAAATAAAGTGCAGATGCAAAGTGAAACAGAATTAAGATAGTAAAGACAAAAAAGCATAGACTCTGCTTTTGAGAGATGTTAAAGAAGGATGTGAAATTCATCTATGTATATCAAATAATAAATTATAATCAATATATTAAAAAGATATATTATTCAAGCATCTTGGATTTATTAAATCTTTCACTATATGAGGCTTAATACACTTGAAAAAATCTAATTTACATACAAAATTATAGGAAGAGATACATATGGCATAATATGCTCATTGCATAAATAATATTTTAAAACTTATTTTAAATTAATGTGGAAGTACTGAAAACCCCCAGCAAGCTATATGTAAACTAGCCGTCAAAAAGCATAAAAATAAAATGAAACACCTACACTTTAGCTTTGATCATATATAAGCATACTATTTACTGTCATAATTACATGCAGAGTGTGATTTACGTATTCTAACATAATTTCAAGGCAACTATAAGTTATTCTGAAATCACTTAAACTAATTAAAGAGAAAGGCTGAGCCTTATATTTAACAACCTCTTAATATTAAATTAATTTTCAATTAATAGATGTAAACAACTTTTTGATAGCTCGAATAAAGATGAAATTAATGCAAACATACTGACCCCCCCCCGGGCAAACTACATGTAAACTAACTGTCAGAAAATGTAAGTGTAGAATGAGCTACCTACACTTCAGATTTGATAGTATATAAACATACTATTTACTAATGTATCTATATGCAGAGTTTACATATAGCTTTTTGGAGATTTCCAGTACTTTCACATTAACTTCATCTATATCCAAGCTATCAAAAAGCTATATTTAAAAATTACATTGTAAATATCTTAGATATATAAAATAAAATCGTTGATAGTAGTGAAACAATTTATTTTATATATGTGTTATATTTATAAATATTAAAAACAAATAGAAGGATTTGAAGTTAGGATTTTCAGTCTACATTTACCCTCCATTCCATCTCAAACAATGATACACATGATCATATACACATAAAAAATATAAATTATCCCCAACATACAGTATTTCTTAGTGAAACAACATTTATCAGTTGGGCCAGACCATAATCTTTCACACATATTTTCAATCAGTGCTTGGCTTATATTAAGATAGCAATTCCTTAAACTTTAATAGACAGGATTCAATCTTTACACTCTTTCAAAAATTCAATTGTCCATTTCATTGAAAAACCAATGATGGAATACTCAAAGCTCTTGGTGGATTTGATACTGTAGTCACACCCACATAGACGTTATGTTAATCTAATCCTTCATATTATTGGATGATTACATATCCACATATTAATAGAAGAGGGATGAGTTGGACTTATGTAGACATTATATCAATCTAACTTTGGACCATTATATTTCTATTAATATGTAATGATGTGATAATATGTGGGGTTAGATTGACCTATCCACCAAGGGCTTTGAGCATTCCATTGTTGGTTTTTCAGTGAAGTGGACAGTTGAATTGTTGGAAGAGTGAGAAAATTGAAGTCTGTCTATTAAAATTTAAGGAATTGCTATCTTAATATAAGATGAGCACAGATTGTATAATGTGTGAAGATTATGATCTGACCCAACAGATGAGTGCTGGTTCAGCATGAAATATGAAAAGTGGGTATCATTATCTTTTTGACATGTGTGTGGTAATGTGTATTCATTGTTTGAAATGAAGTGGAGAGTAAATATAGACTGAAAATCCTAAGTTCAAATCCTCTATTTACTATAGTAAACATTCAGTGTATTGAATGAATAGATTAATTAAATATTAATAATGTAAATAACTTATAAATATATTAAATAACTTCCACACCTACCCATTCGTTTGAAAACATGAATAAAGACACAATAAGACAAATGATCCTCAAAATACATTTAGCATTAAACCATCATTCATTAGTTGGCCCTGATCACTATCTCTTAAGTATACATTTACCATATGTCCAGTATTTATCAAAAGTAAATTGGTATATTTTGATTTACAAGTATCATTCTTATTCCATCCACAACTGTGACACAATCCACTCTAGATAAATGCAGTAATAATGATGTGATGATGTATTACTCATTTCTAAAGTTTGTTTCTTCACTTGAAAAAAAAATTAAAATATATTACATTCAATATATCTTTTGAGTAACTTTTCATTTGCATCTATCATTTGCATAATTTTTAAATTCAAATTGTTTTATTGCATTGTGTCATCAATTAATCATTGCTCCCTTTCCCTCACTTAAACCATTTCCTCTATCCTTTTAAGTATACTTCTAGCATGCATACTTATGCTATCTCATACTCTTTTGTATAATGTTGTCCACTAATGTTCTTTTATGCATTTATTCTTCTTTATATAACCATATGATATATTTTTATGTTAATGTTTTGTTGATTTCATCCAAAAATTTATTTCCCTGTGACAGCAATCTAACATTATGTTACCAATTATGTCTTTGACTCGCACTTAAGAATATTTCATAGGATTGATCTATAAATTATGATTTTTGTTCTATTAAAGGTGTTTCTGTTTCACAGTATAACATTTACTCTATCAACAATATTTTTTCCCTTTCTAATTCTATCCATTTCCAATTCTTTTTGTGGAAATTGATTGAAATAATAAAAAAATAACCATTATTAGATCTTTCTTCCATTAAAGAACATTTCCCTTAAAATCATTTCACAAGATTCAATGACAACATTATCAATAGTATTTTCCTCTCTACAATCTAGCATAAATTTGAGTCAAGTGATATTGTGGTTTGTATTCTGCCAGTAGCTGTCTGTACATATAATCTGCATTTTTCTCACTTTACATGATGATAACCTGATGAACAGCTAAAATTATGCGATGAAATTATTTTCTATTAGGCATCTCTGTACTCACTTTCTTGAATGTATTAGATCATATTCCCAGAATTACACCTATGTAAATTTTAATCAAAGTCAGGGACACCAAGTATTCCCAAAACAATTTCTGTTGGTTCCAAAGATCTGTGATGAAAAATAATCACATTTTTACTTTGCAAAAGTTACTCCTATATATTTCTTCCTTTCCTGTCCAGTTTTAATTAAGCAGTTACCAATTAGCGGTAAGTTTTTGATTCGAGTTTACTGGGCTTGCCTATCTAATAAAATAGATTGTTGAGACCATTAATTATTTTCTCTAATTTATATTTTGTTCTGCATTAAAGAGATACATGTTTTTATCAGCTAAAACTAATCTCTGGTATTTCCTGGATTAAATTTTATAGATATAGATGTATTAAATTAATAAAATAACACATGGCAGCATAATTTAATTAGCTATAAAATTGTAATATATATATAATGAATTAAATATTTCCATGGATTTTATAATAAAGAATAGAAATGAGATTATATCCATGTAAACAGAGATCACTTTTAACCTTTGAATTGTCAAGAAACTATCATTTAATACTAATTTACAATCCCTGAAGCTAAACAAATATTTTCAGTAAACTATAATACCTCTTTTGTTATAATTTTATTATTTAACTGTGTTATTTTACTTTTTACTTTTTAATATTCAGCAATATTAGTACTCTTCACCTTCTCCAGTGAATGGAGTTTATCACTACTTATTCATAAACCATTAAGTATTTTGACCATTACTGTTGTTGCTTTGGTCTCAGCAATACTGCTGGTTGGTTTTTCATCTTCAAATCTTCATTAAGTGATGTTTGTAGTATATCTTCCCTTTGAATAATAGAAGTTCTGGTTCATATTGAGGATTTTTAGAGTTCAAATTTTTCTTCTCTTCTACTTTGTTTTCTGATGTCTTTATTTCATCTTTATCCATTGTCATCTTGAATTCCAACCTAGAGATGATTTGTGTTTTCCAAATTCAATATTATTCTCTAACCTCATAAATCACTATCTGTATTGAGTCTTTTAACAATTAACTCCTGTAACTATACTCTTTTCAGAGTATTTCTGACTTAAATTAATACTTCCCTAGTAACAAATTTTTCATTTAGTTTCATATACAATTTGATTATTTATCTTTCAAATAATATTTTATTTTGTATGTACATTTAATAGTCTAAGACAACCAATGATATGCAAAGATCCCTTCTAATTTTCAATGGCTTCATCCATTCCAATGATCATTTTTGTATGTACATTTAATAGTCTAAAACAACCAATGATATGCAAAGATCCCTTCTAATTTTCAATGGTTTCATCCACTCCAATGTTTTGATCCTAGAGGTAAAATTAGATATGATCTTCATAGGTCCTGCACAGTCTATGCAACTCTTTGTAATGTTGTTTTTGGCCAACAACTGTACATCTTTGGTGATAATTTTGTGATTGATTGATATTCACTGCACTCATTTATATTTTTTGATGTGACCACATTCATTACAACATCAAAGATATGTGATGATAACTTTTTTTCTTTATCAGACATAATATGGCTCAAATTTTATACTTCTTTGGAAGAAAAATATTTTTCTTCTTGCTGCCTAATTTGAGGTATAGAGATATTTTAATGGACTTAATTCTTATCCCAAACTCCTCAAATCATTCTTTTCTGGCGATTAGGTTTGTTTTACAATTAATAATAATTAGTAGTAGAATGTTTACCTTTTTATTTTTATAAGTGTTCATCTATCAGTCAATTTTCACTAAATTATCATGTATATCTTGTATTTTGAATAAATGAACTTCTGGAGTTTCCTGTCAGAGATATCTAATCTTGTCTTAAATAATAAATGCCCCTGATCCACTATCTATATCTATTTTAATCCACTTTCCACAATTCTAAAACATCAGCATAAATTATTCAGGTTCTATAATAGTTTTTTTTTTTAATTGTAAAACTTGGGACATTTTTTATAAAACTATTGGTATCATTTATAACCTTCCTGTCTAGTCTTGTCAATACATGGTTAAGGCAAGTTTTGGACCTACAATTTGAACAGTATTTCTCTTTCAATTTGCATTGCATTCTTGTGCAGTCTAATATTTACAGAAATAACATGAATTTTTTCCCTGCACTTTTATGGTTTTATTTTATACATTTTTTCAATCTCTTGAGTTTTATGAATTTCTTTAGAATTGTATCTTTAGTGCTGAAACTCCTATACTTGCTCTAATACTGTCTCATAAGCAATACCTTTTTAATGAGCTACACATATGTCAGATCTCCTTCATCAAGAAGTATTTGTCATAGCTTATCATTAGACATACATACATAAATTGTTAGAGGAGAATTTCACAAAGAGAATTGTTTGTATCAAACTCTTAAATTTTTTCTCCTTTCATTTGACCTTATAGGCTATGATGGTCATAGTCATGTGATAATTGTTCTAGGTTTGAGGATTCAAATAATGACTTGGTAATTTTGACCACTTTTCCTGCCCACTAAATATAAAAGTGCAGTTATTTATCTTTTACTGTTCTCTGTTACACTTAATGTGATTAACTTCTCCATATAAGCAGTATATAGTGGCTATTCACATTATTGTTAATGTCAAATTTAGCAATATTATTTTCCTCTAATAAAACCATCTTTATTTGACTTACTGCCAAATTATTGCTATGTCATGAGTTCAAATCAGTAAAAGTGATGGAATCCATGCAATACCATACAAGTACAAGAGTTCAAATCAGTAATACTGATTGTATCACTGCAATACTTGATTTGTTCACTATTTTTATGCATAATGAGTGTAACTGGACAAAAATTAAACAGTTAACATAAAGATATATATATATATAAATTAGAATTAGACATAGTTAGCTATAGACTTATGATGAATAATAAATGCAAAGAAATAGCTACATACATAACAAAGGTTAGAAATTAACTTACAAACATTATAGTTGCCATAGAGACGAATAAAATATTTTATATCAGGATGGCTTGCATAGAATTCTAGCCTGCTACTTTATATCTTTCAGAAGCAAGGACTTGGGTTAGGCCTCTTGCAATGTTTTTTTTTTTTGTTATTTCTAGTAAAGTTGAAATAACCTATCTAAGAATGAGCACCTCTTCTTGTCTAATTGCATTTTTTGTCTTTTTGAGTATTATTTTCTAGAGATAAACTGACCAACCAATCTAAGAAGGGGAGATAAGTAAATAGAAATAAGATCAACTGTGGATTATTGGGCTTGCTTTTGCCTAATTAGACACATTATTCTCTCCATTTTTTTAATTCATTTTTTTTTCACATTGCTCCAGTATTTCCTGCATCAACTTTTATGGATACACATTTATTGTATTATAGAAAATAACATATAACATGATTTAATTAACATAAAATCTTAATACTTTTAATTTGATTGCTTAACAGTATATTTCTATTTTTGTAATATTTTGCATATTATTCTCAATTTTTTTAAACTTTAAATATTAGTATTTTCTCAAATCTGTGAATGCCAGTCCAATCTGCTTTGATTTCATCTTGCGTTTATCATTGGGTAAATATATGATCCATAAATGATGTTCCAGAAAATGAATCATCAGTTGTTTCTCTTTTCACAGAAACATAATCTTGAATGTTCTTTATGATAATTAAAAATTTTACGACTGAGGCCACGTCACATATTGTTTCATTTTTCTAACAGTTCTGTTTCATTACATAAAACGGGAGAAATCGCTTCTATATTTTTTAGATATAGGTATACATCTTCATTTTTTATAGAATTTATTATCTTGATAATAATTTACTGAAGAGCTTCTAATTACTCTCACGTCTTTTTCCTTACATACTCAACCTTTTTTTTTATTGTTGATTTTATATGAATTGCTAGTAAATGTATTTTAATGTGGTTCCATTTCCCCCCTTTTCTGATTATTTATTTTTATCAACTGCAGGTTTATATTTGTAGACAGATTTTCTTCAAAGATTTTTTTGCTCTTTTAGTAAATATAAATTTTAGCTTTAACCAATTAAAATTTAATTGTACCCTATTAATATTATTAAAATTCATTTTGCGAATATTAAGTTAAAAGTTTTTTTGCGCGTAATGTTTTTAGCCAGTGACAATTAAGATAAAGAATTTCTCCAATTATTTCACAAAATTTGTTAAAACCCGCGGAAATCTTAAGTAAATCGTCTGCTGCCGCGCGAAGGTAAATTGTTTGAATTTATATTTTTCATGAAATATAATCAATTTAAAATATAAATTACATTTAAATCATTTTCTGAATGTAATTATTTTTATTTTTAAGTTTAAAGAAATTAAAATCATAAATATTATAAAGTTAAAATCTTGATGTTATGATTTTAATTTCTCTTGCAGTTAAACATTACTGTCAACTAACGATTAAATGTTTAAAATGTAATTTCTTTCTAAATACAAACTAGCTATATTTTGTATATTATCTGCTTCAATTATATGCGAAATCGTGAATTTTAATAAATTTTTAAAATGTGTATGTTTTTTTTTCTTTCTATTAAAAAAAAAACAACTTATATTATTTTATCTGATCTATTATTGTTTTCAAATTGTGTAACATCTTTGTCTTGGATTAGTTAATTATTGTTACAGACACATTATTCTAGATTAAATAAGCACTTTTCTATTCCATTACTAAGTAATTTGATCACGTAATGAATTATAATTTTTAATAATAGATTTTCTTCACTTATTGTTGAATAGTGTTTCGGCCGATTTGTTGATAAGCTTTCATTGTCGTGATTTTATATCTCTGAATTATCAATCTCTTAATTAATTTTATCTTATGTGGCACTCATACTAATTTATTGTGTGTATATTAGTATAACAACGGGAAATAATGTTTTCTCTATAATTTAAAGAATTGAGATAAACAATGTAAAAATTTCAAAATTTATTAATGCTATATATAGCATTAATTTTACGTACCGTTCGATATTATAAGTATTACTTTATGCCTAGTAATAAAATGCTAGACGAAAGTAATACAATGATTCTCTCATGGGAAAACCTATTACTTTCAACCTCTGTGTTCAGAACCGGCGTCATCATTGGGCAAACAAAGCAGCTGCCTAGAGACCAGAGTTCAGTGAGGGACACAGCATTAACAGTTACAAAAGTCACACTCTATGTAAAGAAAATATTTTTTGAAAAATAAGCAATTTTATGCTTTTTTATTTTTCTTATAAAAATAAAATCGAAATTTATTTTCAAAAATCAATGATGGCAATTTTTTTGGAGGGGGGTGGGGTGCAGGTAGTTGGTCTTTTCTTGGGTGCAAAATAGGCTGGACTGGTCTTGACTGTGGCTTGCTTACCTTATGAACTTCTATATTTCCAGAAGCTTTCTATTCTGATATTTAATAGGTTATCTGCTTCAATAAATAACATGCACTATCTCAAATGGACTTTAGTATTTATAGACAGTAGCTTTCCAAACAATATCAGCTCCATTAACTCGTTACTTGACTAACTTATTTGTATCATCATCAACAACAACCATTATTAATCCATTGCAGGATGAAGGTCTCCCCAAGTTCAATCCATCTCCGATCTTTAGCTTCTCTTCTCCACATCACCCCTGCACACTTTCTTATTTCATCCATCCATCTCACATGTGCTCGCTTTCTGGGTCTTTTACAATCTCTTGGAATCCAGTTTAAGATTTTAATTGTCCATCTATTATCATCTCTTCTAGCAATATGTCCAGCCCAACTCCATTTCAGTCTTTTAATTTTTTCAATGAGGTCAATGACACCTGTTTGTTCTCTTACCCATATTTTGCGTTTTCGATCTCTTCTTGTTATTCCCAACATGCATCTCTCCATATTTCTTTCAGTGGTCTGAAGTCTCTGTATTGCTCTTCTATTAAGTGTCCAAGTCTCAAATCCATAAGTAAGAACTGGTAAAACACATTTATTAAAAACCAGGCATATTTCCTTTTAGTATCAAATTATTTCTACCAAAAGCACTCCAAACAAGTTTAATTCTATGATTAATTTCATCCATTATGTTTCCATCTGTATTAATAATCTGACCAAGATATTTGTAACTGTTAACTTCTTCTAACTCATCATAATCAATCTTTATTTTCATATTTTGAGAAAATCCATTAAACATTACTTTAGTCTTTTTAACATTTATCTTTAGTCCTATTTTCCTACTTTCATCTGATAATTCCTGCAGATCTAAAGCATTATTTGCAAAAATAACTACATCATCTGCAAAATCTAAATGACTTAAATAATCTCCATTTACTTTCATTCCTTTAGCTTCCCATTTTAATCCACAAAATACTTATTGCAGGACTGCTGTAAAAAGTTTTGGAGATATGGAGTCACCATGCCTTACACCCTTCTCAATGTTGATTTTCCCAGTATCATTATGTAATCTAATTGTTGCTGTTGCATTTTTATAAATATTCTTTAAAATATGACAATATCCTGGATCTACATCTTGATGATCCAATGCTTTAATCACTGAAGAAATGTTTATAGAATCAAATGCCTTTTCATAATTTACAAATCCAAAGCATAATGGCAAATCATATTCATTTGTCCTTTCTATAACTTCTCTCAATACCTGGATATGATCTACTGTACTAAAATCACTTTTAAATCCAGCTTGTTCTCTTGGTTGGTGGAAATCCAATGTTCTTTATAGACGAGTTGTAATTATCTTAATAAAAATTTTGTATAAAAATGTATCGTTGTTTATTTAATTGATAGGAGCATTGTTTTTGAATCCTACTTCAAGAAAGTTCTATTTACTAGACAGTTCATTTTTGAGGGTAAGGTTTAAACAAATCCACAACATTCCTACCATTTAACTAAAGTAATCTTTGGAAATATAATATTTAAAAGGTAGGTTGGTGAATGCCTGGGTCATCTTTTTGCTTTTTATTATCCTCTCCTGGTTTTTATCATTATCTGATCTGGTTTTAGGGTTTCTTTCTCCAGAACCTGTTTATTATATGATCTAGTAAGTCCTTCATTTCAGCAAGATCTTTTATTATCATTTGTCTCATTTAACAGGTCTTTATGGTGTTCATTCAGGAATTGGATAACTACTGTTTTTAGAATCTTTGTTTCTATAACTGTTGTTGGAACCTATTTGATGGGTCCACTGAATGTACAATATAATTTTGGGAAATCTGTCTTCCATTGACTAGCATGACAGATTTTATTCTTTTGTGACATGTTTGATTTAACTTACAATACAAGTATTGATGATCCCAAAACTTGATGTTAGTGTCTAGGCAGCATTTTTATTCTCCAGATCCTTAGGTCATTTGCTATGCAAATCTTTTAGCATTTGGGAGCAGCCTCATTCCCAAAACAATACATCTATTTTCAAATGAAAGCTTTAATTTCTGCATCTAGTACACTAATTACCATTCTATTGGTCTTCTTATTTGACAAGTATAAATGAATCTACTTAATTAAGTTGGAATCCAATGACACCAGTAGTCAAGGTGGAAAAAGATTTGTTTGTCTGTGTCTTTGCTTTTCAATATTTAATTGACTCTAATTTTTGCTCATTTGTATGTAGACTGGTGATCCTAACTAGTTTAATAACAAATATTATATTCATGGCCTGAGTCATTTTGACCACTTTCTAGTCTAAATGATCAAACCAGTCACATTCTAAAAAATTGCAGACATGACAAATAAATATTGTTTTTCTAAGTATTCTAACATGTACTTTTTTCTCCTCAAAGAAGTGAATTTGGTTTTTTTAATAATCTTTATTTATCACAACCCAAGTACTTTTTGACAAGATGGACAGTGGAAATCGAAATACATTGATATTGAAGTTCATTAATTATAATTCAGGTTTTAATATTAATGGTTGAATTCTTGTCACTCAAACCTTTAATATTGTTTATATTGATTTTATAAGATCTAACACTACTATTTTTTTCTGGCTGTCATACTGAAGTTTTTGTTAAGCAAGCAGCTTCTATGTGCCTAATGCAATTGCTACATTTATGTGAACATTCAGTAGTACATATGTTTGTGCTGCTGCTTATTGTACCCATAGCAAACTTTTCTAGAACTTGCTTCTATCTTATTATGGTGATTTTTAAAAATATTTTTAGCTGAAGTTATTGGTCTTTTTTTTTTTTCACAGATGGATTTTTTGTCTAACTCAGATTTCTGGCTAATCAATTTAGTAATAGGGTTAGCTTTCTTTAATAGCACTGCTTAAGTAGTTATAACTTCCGATAGGAATGTCTGACAGACTGCTGTATCAAAAGTTATCTTAAAGTCCACTAACAGTTTGATTCTTAGGTTGTGATTCTTCATTTATTTATATTATTTTTATTTATTTGATTAATAATTTTATATATTGTGTTTGTTATTTTTCATCATTTGTTTTTATACATATGTATTTAATATTTTTATTTTGTTATTATTATTTCACTTTTTTCTTCTGTTTTAAAAAGTGTTTTCTGTTGTTTTTATTGGATATTTGCTAGTTATAAGTTAATTAATTTTTTTTTATTTTATAAAGTTTTTTATTCAAATTATAATAAATTACTCCTGTAACAAACTTTTTTTATACCACTGTAATTTGTAAATATCTGCGCTTAAGCGCTAAACTTTAATAAATATGCATTCATTAATAGCTATTCATGGGAAAGCACTTAAGCACAGATATTTATAAATTTGTGTATTTTTGAATTTAACCTACAAATATATTTAGTTTATATTTTTATTTGAATATCAATTATAATACTATTTTTATTGGATTATTTCTGTAGACTAATGTTTGTATTTCTCTTTTTCCATTATTAATTTTTTTTTTAATTAAAAAATTTTTTCAAAACAAAAAAAAAAAACAATTATTCATGCCTTTTTTTTTTTTTGTTTAAGTTTAATTTTTTAATAAATTTTATTTATGTTCATTTATAATTTTTTTTGTCTTTTATTTTTGTAAGAAAAATATATAAACAATATAAATAAAATTGGTATATAAAAAAAGAAGCTAGATTTACAATAGAAAAAGATGTAAATAACAAAATTAGGTAGTTTTTTTTTTGAGGGGGGGGGGTTAATAAAAAAATAATAATGGAAAAATACAAATACAAAATATCAGTATATAGAAAGAAATCCAATAAAACTAATATCACAAATTGATATTTAACTCCAAAACATTTAGAGCAATTACTTATAGATATAATAAACATCTCCATACTTCCCCATTCTTTTCACATACATATAAATAAAGATATAATAAAAGACAAATGACCCCCAAGATGCATTTCGTGCTGAACCAGCATTCATCAGTTGGCCCAGGTCACAATCTCTCATATACATCTTTATTATATGCAAAGTATTTATCTAGAGTAAATTGTTACATTTTCATTTACCATTGTCAAACTTTCTCCACTCACAACTTTGACGCCATCCATTTCAGATAAATACACTAATGATTATTTCTAATCATTTTCAAAACTAGAGATTATCTCTAATACAGATATAAACTTTAAACCTCAGTTAAAGATTAATATATCTGATTTTTTTTTTAATTTACACACACAGAGTTATTCACCTTTCTCTGTCTCGTATGTAATATCTTCATAGATATAATAAACATCTCCATACTTCCCCACTTACTATTTGAATAAAAGACTTTGTAAAGATGAAATTGAAAAATTAAAAGCATTTAAAAATAGCAACTATCCAATAAAAACAACAAAAAATACTATAAGTATAATAATAATGACAAAATAAAATATTAATATGTAGATATAAAAACAAATATAAAAAATAGCCAAAAGAATAAACAAAATTATTAGTAAAATAAGTAAAAATAATATAAACTTATTAATAAAAAATAAAATACAATAAATATATTGACTAATAAATATTTAAATGAAAATAAAAATAACAATAATTTAAGTGGAATTTATGAAATAAAATATAAAAAATGTGAAACAAAAAGTATAATATTTATGTACATAGGGGAAACAAATATTTTATTAAAATAAGATTAAAGCAATGTAAATATGACCAAAAAAATTACAAAAACCATCAGATATATATTTGATGAAAATGATATTAAAATATTTTTTTTATTAAAAATAAAAATAAAAACAGCTCTAACAAAAATATATCCCAAAATGAATAATGATTCCAACTTGAAATTATTAATAGTTAATTAACTTACAAAATAAATGATATGTAGAGTGTCCGGATATATGTATGACAAAAAAAAAGGAATAATAGACTAAAATAGTAAAATACAGATACTCATATGGACTTTATATATCTGGCTACAATATTTTATTGAATGAAAACCAATTAAATATTCTAAGATACTTTTTTAAAAAGCTAATAGAGGGAGCAGTAAGGAAGAATATTAGATATCTGAGGGAGATGTGCTGGATAGAATCACAGCATTATATCTTGAGTTATATTATGTTCTGCAGCATAGACTTATATTCAAGTATTTAGTATTTTTGAATTGAAAAAAGAAAATTTGAAATATTTAATCAGTGCTGATTAAGAAAAGGAAATTAATTTGAAATTTAACACATATTAATTTAATATATCAGATGACAAATGTGGTGAAAGCTAGGAAATTTTTTTACTAAAGAAGTTGTGTGTAATGTTTATCAGCATAACAGATGTAATGTGGAATTTTAGAAAATTCAATAGTTTATTTATAAATTTGATATGGGCAATTGTTTCAAGTTATGTTTATTTGTTTAGTTATTAATTCTAATATTGTTGTTTCCAATGTTTGTAGAACAAGAAGAAAAATGTTTACTTGAAGAAAAAGTGGAGGATATTTGAGTTAGTTTATGTAATATTGACTTTTTGCATATATTTTAATCATTTCTACAACTCAAGTAATACTGATTCTTTTTACATTATACAAAAATGAAAAAATATTGAATGTTTTCTTGTTATTTCTGCAAAAAAATTGTTTAATCACCAATCATCTTTACATTTGCATATTAATTCTTTATATGTGATACATATAATGCTAGTGTTACAGACATTAATGTTTTGGCATTATGTATCCAATTTTTTTAAAATATTAAATCTAGAAAATTTAAATTGGACAAATGTTTGGATATAACATCAATTATTTTATCATCTAATTTCAACTGTAAGAGTTTATCAGTTAAAGAATGATCTGCTTTTGAGAAATTAATTTTGGCTTCTGATGTTGACAGTATTTTGATTGCTATATACTGAAATACTTCTAACAGTGGATTTGTTAATACAAGGACCAATCTAGAAACAATTGATTTGAAGAAGCTTTGCCCTCAGAAAGAAATGATTTAGAGAATGTTTAAAGATGTGTTACAGAAAGAGAGAGTGTGTGTAAATAGGTTACAGAAAGGAAGAATCTATGTAGGATTTAAAAGTAGAGAGAATGTAGTATTGGATTGTTCAGGGGATATGGAAATATGTTAGTTAGAAAGAATATAAAAATATAAGGATGTGTTTTTGAGATGCTGGGATTTTAATAATATTGTAGTGTTGATTGAAATAAATGATGTTATAAATAGTGAGACTAAAGAAATAAAAAAAAAAAGACATTTTGATGACATATGAATTTGTGGCTATAGCAATAATAAGAATACTATTAAGAATTAATATTGCAGTAAATTTAGATAAGGTTTAGTTTATTTGAAACTAAAATGTTTATATGAGAACAGTGATGTTGATGTTTTAGGTGATTACAATGTGTTCATTAGAAATACAGACTTAGATGGGTTAATTTATAATAAATTTTATTATTTATTAAATTAAATAAATGAGATGACATGTATATGAATAAGAAAATAATGCAATGTTGGGATAAAGAGGGTAGTTATAAAAAAAAAGAATATGTATGTATACATATATAATATTTTAAATACAAATATACTTTATATACCTGGAGTCATGTGTATTGGTTGTATGAGATGACTGAAGGGTGCTTGAAAGTCTGTTCAAATCTCTCTCTATATATATTATAATGGTCTGATAGTTAGAGTCTTACCGTATCTGCCGTACAGGGTGCCACCAGACCATTTGAACCTGGTAAATTTATATAGTAGGCAGATACATAAGTTAAGAAAAAATTTTTTTATATATATTTTATTCTGACCATCAGCCCTAGTCACAAGCTGATAGAGACACAGAGATTTAATATAAACTTGTTTAAAAGAAATATATTACTATAAAAAAAATGAAATAAGCCACTGCCAGTAATTAACACACAAACATTTATTAACACACATATAAATAAAATTGAGGAATAAAATTTATTATTTTAGGTTGGTTATTAATTTTTAAATTTTTATTTTAACAATCAGCACAGATGAATTTGATAATATTTTTAAGAATGTCAAGTATGAATAAACTACATAGATTGCATTTGAAAAGAAAATATTCTATCCCTTATTTATCCTTAGGCCAAAAGTTCGCAGTCAAACCAACATCCAATTCACCTGATACATCGATGTATTCAATGCAGCATGAATACGACAGCACAAATACCATACTGTCAGGAATGTGCATCTGAACAGCATGGTTATAAAAGACTGACTCTCGTCCAGTACAGGAATACTACATCTGCCTGGTGAGAAGAACAATAAAAAAAACTCCATAGGAAGGGACTGCATTTTCCATCTTACTATCCCATTCCATAGGCAAAGGAGTGATCCAAGGAGCAGGGAATACCATCTGTCTCCAATGGTCAATAAGAAAGGCTTATTTTGCCCGAGTGTGGCATATAAGGTGATCCTGCATGTAGCGGACCTCTTGCTACATTTACTAATTTATACACCAATATATCCAATCCAACTACAAAACAAATAATCTAAGGTTTACCCTCCCTTAATTAAACTAATATAACTTTACAAATCTATGCAGCCATTCTTGCTTGACTTAAATTTAGCATTTATTAAGTTTAGTTTAATGAAAAAAACAAAATCATAATATAACTTAAAGGAACAAAAAAAATGGAAATGTTTTTTAGCAAACTCATATGTATAAAAATTAAACATTAATAATTAATTTAAAAAGTCAGATTAAAGTTCATTTTAAAAAAAAAATTAGGTTTAGCTTGTCAAAGTTCTTAATTTTTTTTTTTTAATTTTTCCATTTATATCTTACAGTAGAAGAGCTCCTGGTTCCTGCTGCCAATTTCCACGAAGTCTTTATTTGAAGACTGGTCTGTTGTTCTGGAGGTGGCCTTAGCTGCATCAATCCTGGTATTATTTTATTGCAGAACCCATATGATTCGGGTCTGCAACAGTACCATTCATAATTCAACAGTCATTTCATTTTAAATAAGTGAGAGAGGGTGACAAGTACATCTTATCACCCTTCTTACAAAATCAAGCTAGAACTGTTTTTAATTTGGATATTTTTTTTATACACCTCGCCCGGATTCACTGAACAATCAATCATTTTCATTAGGGTCCGAGCATTGGTTTGCTGCTTCAATTGGACATCTAATTTTTTTTTGTTCTCTTATCTATATCTTTCATATGACTTTTTTTTATATATATATAAGAACCCCAAGGGCTAGTTTGCTTTTCATTTAATTTATAAAACAATCATTTCCATTTACTGAGATTACATAGGAATCTTTTAACAAAAATATTTTATCTTTAGATCTTGTACTTTTTTTATAAAAAAGTACGTTCAAATATGACTTTTTTTTTTTATTGTAAAAAGAAAATAATACTTTTAAAGTTTTCGATCCATTTGTGCGATATATTATATACGTTAAACAACTTTTAATTTTCAGTTTTTAAATTAAGTTTTTTTTTTTTTAATAATCAATTTTTATTTATAATCTTTTTATTTTAATTTAAAATAATGTAACGGCATATTATATACCGTTACAATATATATATATATTGCAATAGTATATATATGCCATTACATTATTTTAAAATTAAAATAAAAGGGAAAATGAATCTTAAATAAAATTGATTTATTAAAAACATAAAAGAAAATTAAAATAGTTATTTTAACATATATATAATCACACAGATGGAAAACTATTAAAAAAATATATTTAAAAGAAAGTTAAAAAAAGAAAGTAAAAATCTAAAGACTAGTAGGTTTATTAAAAAAGTAATATAAATGAAAATAGAAACAAATGTTAATTAGTCTCTATTTAAAAGAATCATGTTTAAATCTTAGTGAATGGAAATGATTGTTCTATTAATTGAATCTAAAGCAAACAAGCCCTTGGGCACTTTGTAATGTAAAGGTCAGATCAGAGATAAAAAAATTAAAGATTATGTGTTCCCCCTCTGGAACAGATTGACCAAGCTAGGCACAGGCCAGAAAGGAAAACATTATGACCAATAAGAACAAAGGACATCATGTGCAATCGATCCAGAGAATTTTTGATAAAGGAGACTATAAAATTATAAAAAATGAAATATTAAATTATTGAGAGGCCTTTTACTCACTTAGAAAATGAAGTAACTGTTGATTCTTGAACTGCATTGTGGACCCCGAAATATAATGGTCTCACAATGAATTAATTTATTGTTGTGCACCAGCTGAAGCAACCACCAAATTAGTGATTACTGAAATGCAGCAAACAATGGACCGGTCTTACCAGAGAGAATATAAATATTAAATGGAGCTTTGATTGGATGGGTGCGACATATCATGACAAAACGGACTTCAAATAAATCTACCATGGAAAGTATGAACTTTTGTTTATCTAAATTAAAATAGGAAATTCAAAAAGAAATTTTTTTTAATAATTAAGGACTTTTCAAATATGTAAACCTTAAAAATATCTCTTATCTGATTGAGTATGAATTTAAATTAGTCATATTTTTTCAATATGTTTGCTAATCAATCATTTCTATTTTTTTACTTTTCTGTTATAAATTATTTTATGGTTTGTTGTTTTGTTTAATAACCACATTTTTGAATTTCTTTTAAACTAATAATTTAAATATAGGCATAAATGTCTTTATAGATTCATAGGATTATGTTTATGATAGTTTAAGCGGTTAATTTCAGACTGTCTGTCTTATAGTTGAATAGAGGTTAGTGGAGGGATGTATAGGTGTTTCATGTAAATGTAATATGAAGTGTGCTATCATACAGGGCTTAGTATCCCACTTAAATGCATGACTCAAAAGTGTAGCCATTGTATTGCCAATGGATGCAGATGTATTCCATGCAGCATGGATTCTTCTCGCTGTATGGATTGGGACTATAAGATGGCAAGGACCACTCTCCCTCCATATGGGGCATTTGGTATTCTTCATATTAAATGATTACTTAACTTTCCAGACAGATGCACATTCCTGTACTAGATGAGATCACTTTTCCTTAAATAACATCATGCTGCAGATGCACATTCATGCTGATGTCTTCATGTTGCATTGATCACATTGATATATCATTAAACTGGCTTTGGTTTAACTGTGAACATGTAGCCTGGAGTTAAAAGAGTAGAGTTAGTCAAGCATACAGTCTATGTAGCCTATCTATGCCTAACATTCTAATATATTAAATTGTATAAACTGTCCATTTTTGCAAACTTACCAAGAAATCAAAACTTAAAGTTAAAAATAATAATAATTAAACCTAAGGCAATGTTAAATAATTTATTCCTCAAATTTATTTTATATATGTACATAAATAAATGTTTGTGTGATTATTACTGGCAGTGGCTTAATTTATATTATCTCTTTTTTTGTTAAAAATATGTTTAAGAATTTATACCATTAAATCTCAACTACTCCATGAGATAGTGACTGAAGCTTTCAGTTTGATAAAGAGTAACCTCTCCCATGTGTATCTGCTACCATTATAAATTTTCTAGGTTCGAATAGCCTAGTGGCACCCTGTATGGCAGATTAGGTTAGGGAGGTTCCGTCAACCATTATAATTGGTGCCCAACATGTGCGATAAACTTTTACCACAAGTACACTGAATTTTAAAGGAACTATGCCTGTAACATTTTTTTAATGAATTTTTGGGGGGCCTTATCGTAAAGTTAATATCTTGTAAAAGTATTGCCAGTAAGAAAAATTGTGCATATATGAATAAATGTGAGGAATAAAATGGAATAATTAACATAAATAATAATTTTAGGTAAGTGTACTTAGAATAATAAGTAAATGAAAAGTAGGTAAAAGGGAACTCTTGAGGGAGGTGACGTAGGCTCGGCTGGGGTAAAAAGGAAAGAATAGTCAAAATTTTTTTTTCTAATTACTAACCAAACAAGTTTTTTAAAAATTTTAGCGTTAATCAATTTATGTAATATAATTACTAACACTAAGTAAATTCTTTTTTGTTGTTGTTTTTGAGGAAGTTCAGTGATATATAACAGTACACATATGCCATTACATTATTTGGTAATTTACTGTTAGTGTGTTGAAACCGCTTGAGGGCATAATTTCTATGTAAATAAACAGAATTATAATGTTACCGGGCCGTTGTTTTGTTTTTTTTAACTTTAAAGTGCTTTTTTGATTTAACAAGAATAAAAACAAATAATTTCTTCAAAACAAAATTGTGGCCACACAAATAAAATTTGTAATTTTAACATGAAGAAAAAGAAATAATTTCTCCAAAACAACATTGTGGCCATGCAAATAAAATTTGTAATTTTAACAAGAATAAAAAGAAATAATTTCTCCAAAATAACATCGTGGCCATGCAAATATAATTTGTAATTTTTAAAACCAGTATTTTGAGAATATAATAAAAAACGTTATCAAAATAATACATACTTCAACAAACAACTTCCAAATTATATTGAGTGACACACAACTCGATTCTCTAATAAGATGGCCTGGAAGAGGTCTTCAAACTTGGCCACATGAACACTTCTTCACTGCTGGAAGTACTCCATGATGCTGTAAGAATTGGATCATGTCATGTTCTGTAGATGGTAAATGTCCAACTTTAAAATTGTTAACTTTAACTTCAGCCATTTTATTGGTCTTGCGATTTTTCTCAAGCAAACATGAATTTTAGCATGATTTTGTAAAAATTATGCTTACACCTCCCCTTTGACAATTGATTAAAGTGTCACCCTTGACTAGAGAAGTGGGGCAAAGTTTCCACAATGTTTATTACATCA
This sequence comes from Epiperipatus broadwayi, assembly GCA_028023455.1. Taxonomy (NCBI): domain Eukaryota; kingdom Metazoa; phylum Onychophora; class Udeonychophora; order Euonychophora; family Peripatidae; genus Epiperipatus; species Epiperipatus broadwayi. The sequence continues at coordinate 29,229 of JAQFVV010013331.1, forward strand.
TACTACATCATTGGATTTGGAAAATAATGATTTGGGCATGCAAATTTGAACACTTTTCACAGTCTTAATTACAGACACCCTCACAAAATACCCTAATGAAATTTAAAATGGGATTTTTCATATAAACTGCATAATACCAAGTTTACCATAAGTGGCGGCAGCCACTGTGGCTGAATAAATGTCCTATTTCTGTGCTATAGCCTAGAAATAAGTGTTGCAGACAAGAAATGAACTATTTATATGCTTAAGCATTGAAATAGAATGTTATATATAGCAGCGCAACCACTTAAACAGCATATTTCTATGCATTTGCATAGAAATTATGCCCTCAAGTGTTTTCAACATGCAAAGAGAAGAGGACCCATTATTTTAAAATTAAAATAAAAGGGGGAAATGAATCGTAAATAAAATTGATTTATTAAAAACATAAAAGAAAATTAAAATAGTTATTTTAGCATACATATAATCACACAGATGGAAAACTATTAAAACAATTATTCAAAAGAAAGTTAAAAAAAAGGTAAAAATCTAAAAATTAGTATTTTTGTTTAAAAAGTAATATAAAAAAATAGACACAAATGTTAATTAGTTTCTATTTAAAAGAATCATGTTTAAATCTTAGTGAATGGAAATGATTGTTCTATTAATTGGATCTAAAGCAAATGAACCCTTGGAATCTATGTAATGTAAAGGTCAGATAAGAGATAAAAAAATTAAAGATTATGTGTTTCCCGCTTTGGAACAGATTGACCAAGACAGGCATGGGCCACAAAGGAAAACATCAGGACCAATAAGAACAAAGGACATCATGTGCAATTGATCCAGAAAATTTCTGATAAAGGAGGCTATAAAATTATAAAAGATGAAATATTAAATTATTGAGAGGCCTTTTACTCACTTAGAAAATGAAGTAACTGTTGATTTTTGAACTGCATTGCACACCCCAAAATATAAAGGTCTTACAATGAATTAATTTCCTGTTGTGCACCAGCTGAAGTGGCCTCCAAATTGATGATTACTGAAAGGCAGAAAACATTGAACCAGTCTTCCCAGAAATGTATAAATATCAAATGGACTTCGATTGGATGGGTGCGATGCATCATGGACAAGACAGACTTCAACTAAATCTACTGTGGAAAATATGAACTTTAATTTATCTAAATTGAAATATGAACTGCAAAAAAAAATTTTTTTTAAATAATTAAGAACTTTTCAAATATGTAAACCTCTAAAAAAATCTCATCTGATCGAGTGTAAATTTAAATTAGTCATATTTTTCCAATATGTTTGCTAATTAATCATTTCCATTTTTCACTTTTCTGTCATAATTTATTTTATGGTTTGTTGTTTTGTTTAATAACCAAATCAAATTTCTTTTAAACTAATATTTTAAATATAGGCTTAAATGGCTGCATAGATTGATGGAATTGTTTGTTAGTTTAAGAGGGTTAATTTTAGGCTGTCTGTCTCATAGTTGAATAGAGGTTGGTGAAGGGATGTATTGGTGTTTCGTGTCAATGTAATATGAAGTGTTCTAGCATACATGGCTTAGTATCCCACTTAAATGCATCATCCAAAAGTGTAGCCATTGCTTTGCCAATGGATGCAGATGTATTCCCTGCACCATGAATTCTTCTCACTCTATGGATTGGGACTATAAGATGGCAAAGACCATTCTCCCTCCATACGGAACATTTCATATTCTTCATATTAAATGATTACTTAACTCACCAGACAAATACACATTCCTGTACTGGATGAGGATCATTCTTCCTTAAATAATATCATGCTGCAGATGCACATTCCTATCAGTATGGTTTTGTATTGACGTCTTCATATTTCATTGATCATATTGATATATCATTAAACTGGCTTTGATTTAAATGCGAACTTATAGTCTGGAGTTAAAAAGAGTAGAGTTAGTCAAGCCATGTAGTCTATGTAACCTATCTGTGCCTAACATTTTAATATATTAAATTGTATAAACTATCCATCTGTGCAAAGTTACCAAGTTATCAAAACTTAAAGTTAGAAATAATAATAATAAAACCTAAAGCAATGTTAAATAATTTATTCTTCAAATATATTTTATATATGTACATAAATAAATGTTTGTGTGATTATTACTGGCAGTGGCTTAATTTATTATCTTTTTCTCTTTATTAAAAATATGTTTAAGAATTTATATCATTAAATCTCAGCTACTCCATGAGATAGTGACTGGGGCTTTTGGTTCGATAAAAGAGTAACTTTTCCCATGTGAAACTGTTGCCATTATAAATTTTCTAGGTTCGAATAGCCTAGTGGCACCCTGTATGGCAGATTAGGTTAGAAAGGTTCCATCAACCATTATAATATATATATATATTGTAATGATATGAAAAATAGAGCTGCTTTAACCTAACCAATAGATGCAGGTAGAGGGGTTTCAAACCTCACCTACTCCTCCAGATTGCTACTAAGCGACTTACTTCCCAAACCTCACTAGAATTTCTTCATCATGTATACCTGGTGGTCAGGGAGAGATGAGATCCTAAAAGGGAATTTTAACAAAAGAAAAAATCAGGTTTAGACTATATAATGACACAGACAGGATATTGATGAAATTGTAAATGAAAGTTTATTGTTTAATTAAAAGAAATGACAATTTAAAGAAATAATGAACAAACAAATGTTGCAAGTTATTTTCTTGCATTGATATGTATTGATATACATTAGAAAGATCCACTTAATATAATTAAACAATAGTACGATAATTACAGAACAATACTGAATGTAGTCAACAACTGGGGTGCTTTACTTTAGAGGAGGGATACAGAAAAACATAACTCTAGGATAAAATTACAAAAAAATGACAATTGATTAAAAAAAACTAGTTAAATAGATTAAGGCCATGTTCAAATATAGCCTGCATTTAAACAACAAAATAAAGAAAATCCCCACCCCCTCAGTGGACACTTCTCAGATTTATTCAGCAATATTTTGAGCATATTAAAAAATTAAGGTTTTATCTATAATGAAATTAAACATTACTGTGGTCCTTGGTTATTTAATTGTCTGATATTAGAAGCAAGTCTCAAAGGCACAAACTTTTTTATACATATGGCTGGCTAACTTGAGGTCAGGATAGCACTCCCAGTTCTAACACAAGAGTTAGAGAGATGGGCCCGTTCATCTACAGCGTGATCCGAGCTCAGGACGGAGTATATGTGTTTGTGTCCAGTAGTAATATTTGAAAAAGGGTTGAGATCCACTGTATCATCAATGGAAATCTCAAAGCGATGTTAGCCTATGAGTCAAAGATGACAGGAGCTATGGATATGTGCTGAGACCCCCACACAAATCACCGAGTAGTACAAGATAAGAGAAAATGCGGTCAACTGACTGTTAAACTTTAAAACCTTAGGTAAAATATACGTATATGAAATAATATGACTTCAAAATCTTTCTGAGACTAAGAGAATATATACTATTAGAAATAATTACTTTGCACCTTTTCCAACATTAAAATATATAAAAAGATAGGCATATTAATTAAACACTATTTAACTAGTTCTCCCTTAGAATTAATGAAGATTTTAGATTTTTAATTTACACACATATAACTGTATTGTACCCTCTCTTATATTTAATCAAATTATAAACACTTAAGCTATATCTGTTTTAGACAAATAGATATATATTGGTATTACCCAGATTGACTTTAAGAAAGTATAAAAAATACAAGACAGGATTGGATCTCTCTTACAAAATGCATAAAATTGAACATGTTAATATATATATACTCTGTCATTTTCTTTTTTTATATTTCCAAGTATAAATTTTAAAAAAAGAAACACTGAATTATTTTTAAAAAAAAAACGACCATTGCTTGTTCTGTCTTCTCTCTCTTTCTAATATATATTTTAAAAAATTAGTGAAAGAATTGGAGAAATTTTATTCAAAGAGTTTTAATAAATCTTAAATATTCCCGTATTTAGTCGCGGGTAGATTATTTCTTACTTCCAGTTCCTCCAGTATATATATATATATATATATATATATATATATATATTTTAAAAAAACTAAGTATTGTACAATTCAAGGAATGGATAATGGCAATCCATTAAAAATTCTCAGGCTATATATATATTAACACATTATAATTATAACATAAATGACTTAAGTTTCTAGTTTAAGCTAACATAAAATACAAGTGAAAAATTAAAGTTACCGGTAATGATTTAAAATTGCGTACATCTTTATTAAATGGCCATGAAGACATTCTGGTCAGCAGTCAGTACTGATAACTTACGGTGATTTCTGTCCTCAGTTATCCATTTATAGCAGCAGGGAATTGTCAGGAAAAATTATTTTGGCACACTACATTTCTTGAGGTTTCCAAGTTCCAGCAGACAGGAAAACAATTGGAAGATAGAGGGAAAAGTCTACTCCACCATTTTTTTTATTGCATCCATTTTTAAGTTCTTTTCTTTTTGTCTATAGAATGCTGGTGGTTTTGAGAATTTATTCCACAAGAGGCTAAGATATTTTCTTGGTTGCAGAGAGTTCTTTCCGAACAAGTAAATTTTATTTTTTTTCCAATAAAATATCTTTGTGGCTGATTTCAGTCCAAAGAGAGTGAACAATAAGCAAGTTCTCAATTTATACTTAGCTTGTTATCCATCTTACATTCCAACCCCATTGTTCTGCTATCTTATTTTTAATTGCAGTGTTTTTTAATTAATTATTTTTATCTGACTAATCTTTTTCTCTAATGAGTTCTAGAAATTTAATTTTGTTATCTAGAACAAAATCTTTTCATTTTTTTTTCTAAAATTTACTGAATGTTTTTAAAGTTTTTACTTACTTTAAATTTAGTCTACATTCATTGTGGTTGGACTCAGGGTCTTTAGTTAAACCACAGTAAATGGTGAAGCAAACATATATATATATATATATTCCTTGTGTATATATGTATAGCTTCAATATATATATATGATCACTAGATTCAGCTTGCCAATAGCCCACTAACAAGCTTTGTTTACATAAACGCTGAGAGAGATAGAATTCAATATCTCTTTCATTGTCTCCAACCTTTAAACTATGGTTTTGAGCTAGTTGGCTCACATCAGTAAATGATAGGAAGACTAGAAACTAGATCTAAACACTAACTCTACAACCAGCACTTATGAAACACGTTTCTATCAGTTTGAAAGCATGAACTTTTCAGATACATAAATATCTTCAAATGCAGTCAAACAAACTAAATAGCTATATGGGTCTGAATTCAGTTCAGTTTCACCATATAGTAAAAGCCTCAGCAATCTATATCATTGCAAAAACCTTCAAGGGTACATTTATGATAAACAAAACAAGTTATAAATTTCATAACTTGCTCATAGTTTGCATTTTATGATCACTAGATATAGCTTACCAATAGCCCACTAACAAGCTTTGTTTACATAAATGCTGAGAGAGATAGAATTCAAAAAATTTTGCAAATATTCTAGTGATAAAATAAAAAATGTACATTTATTTGTTAATGATTTGTTAAAAATTGGCTATAATAAAAAATGCTATTACTAATATTATTAAAAAATTTAAAAAGAATCAACAGTATAATATAATTAAAAATAAAAATAAAATCAAAATGAAATGGATTTCAATGCCATTTATATCAGATGAGCAGGTCAAGTTTGTTAGGAGAATATATGATGGTTTGTGTCATATTACTTTTTTCTCAATAAATAATATAAATAGATTACTTAACAATTCTAAAATTTGAAATTCAATCTTTAATCAAAATTGTATTCTATATAAATTGATATGTAATTGTGGCTTACAGTATATCGGTGAATCTAAATGTACATTTAAGAAGAGAGTAAAAGACCATATGCTTTTATATAATAGAATTCAAAAAGAGAAACAACCAGGAATAGATGTAAATAAACCTTCATCATCTGTTATATTTGATCATAATAAATCTTGTCAATATGGATTTAAATTTGATTATGAAAATATAAAAATTGTGCATATTGAATGTTGCCACAATAAACGTAAAATAAAAGAAGCTATGTTGATTTCAAGAAATTGTCAAATGTTAATGAATCATCAAATGTTAAAATAACAGAATTGTGGGAAATCTGAATTGAACTATGGGTATTGTGAAAGGTTATCTCATTTTGATTATTCACTGTTACATAGTTGATAAAGACTACAAGATGTATAGTTAAAGTACTTCTAAAATAATATAATATATGTGAATTTTACTGTTTTTTGATATATATATTGATTTGAATATTACATATATTGTAGAACGAATACAGACATCAAACTTAACTTATTATATATTCTAACCTTGCCATTTTGCATCTCAATTCTGGGTTAGCTCAGTTACCGATTATGTTTGATTAAATGCAAATATTCTGCATTAATATTAAATGTTCCACTAGCTCAAATTCAAAAATAAGAATAAGGTTCAGTTTGTAAAATAAATAAATATTTATTATTTCATGAGACTTGGAAGTGAAATTACAGGTGACAAGAAAGATTACATTGGGCCAATATCCCACAGGATACTACCTCAATGGCATAAGAACACTATCCCCCTATTACTATCTTAAATAATAAACTTATAGTATTCTTACGACTTTAATAACTCCTACTCATTAAGATTAAACCAATAATTAAATCATAATCTTTTATTTATAATAATTTAGCTCAATAAAATCTCAGGTTCATAAAACTATTCTAAGTTAATTAAAATTACTGTAGTAAAACATGAGAAGGGATTTTTATGTCATACTCTACTACACTTATCTAATAATAGTAATAATAATAAATAATAATAATATTCTTTATTGTATGAACTAATTCTGTATATCTTTTTCTTCATTATAATTTTATTACTATAATAAAATAATAAAATTCTATAATATAATCTTTTATCTTCACATAAGAACGTAAGAAAAATGCGGTAACATTTATAATCTGACAAATAAATGTGTGTGGCAATGGATAGCATATAATTAAATGTACCATTATGATAACTAATTTATGACCATAAGATAATGTAAAAAATGTGATTTCTTAAATAAATAAATTCCAAGAAAATATTCAAATTCTTAAAATAATTCTTTATTTATCTCTGTGCAAAATTATATGTTTGTTTCTATTATTCTGGGTGTATCATGCATTTGAATGGAAAAGAAAACAGTCTTAACACACAAATTTTTTAAACAAATTTTAACAAAGTTTTATTATAATAATAAAATAAAATAACAATTTAGTTATAATATTTACATTAGATATCCTCAATTTACACTGTTCTACATTTTTTATTACTTAGTTATTAAAACAATCTAGAATTTATTTAAGTCTTCATTCTGACTTAAAATAATAATAATAAAACAATACAATTTCATTTATTTTTTGTGATCAACCTTCATAATAAAATTTACATTTTATTATACTAATTTTAATATATCGTATCTTGAAATATTATTTCACTATGCTTCCTTTTAAGAACATCCATTGAAACATAGTATGGAAAAACAAAAGAATAATAACAATCGATAGCATGGATATTTTTTACTAGACAATTTCATTTTGCAATGTTAAAAGATATCATATAAAAAAAATATCTACTGATAATTTATTACTAAATTGTGTGGATATCGTTGTTCACTACACAATGACTTAAATAAAATACATATCCCATTTAATATTACTCTAATACTATATAGTTGTAATTACTGATATATATCCCTATTATTTAATAAATATAAATTGTACCTATGCTTATTGTTTATATCGTTTTACTTTATAACATTGTATTTTAAAAATATGCAGTACTCATTTTAAAATGAAATAAAATATTTAAAAAATTATTTAATATTTCAAAAGCAACTTTGCTTTACATATTTACTCCTAAAGTTTATTTTATTTTCCAAATATAAAATCTAAACAAAACATATTTTATGTTTCTTTTTCCTTTTGATCTGTTGGATTTACAATCCCAATTTGCACAAACTATACTTCTTCTTACAAGTAAAAGAACTTATCTCATTCAAAACAATAGCATATCTTAAACTCTAAATTATCTATTATTTCTTTTAAAACATACCATGCTGCGCAATGTAGTTACATTGAAAATCTAGATAGCGAATAGATGAGTAGGCAAAGGAAGCAAAACTAGAGTATAACTCATAGCACATATCAGAGAAAATACCATGACACAGTGTATCTATAAGAAATAGAGGCATGACCTTTTCTGTCTAATGTCCTCCAATACTATCAATTATGTTAAAGCTATTCCTTCAGATTTATTAAAACATCAATACTTAAAGAAAAATAGACATTGTCCAAAATAAATATATCAGTCACAGGGCATTGTTAACTGTGCTGTATATCCACTAAAATTATAAAATACTATTCATATTCCCTTATTACATCCTACCATAACATCATCTCCTGGGTTCATGTTCATAATACTACAGCCAAGTCACTACTTTATCATCATTTCCTGAAAGATTTATCAAATCTTACATCGACAAAAACTAACTTGCATATTCAAAATAATAAAATTCAATTCTAATTAGAGTGATCTTACTAATCCACAAGAAAAGTTTGCTTTACTTTTCTTATTCTATATTCTAAACACATACAAACTTGTCATATAAATCCTTTGAACATCCAATAATATGACTTTTTTTAAGGAATCACACAAATATTTATCATCATGTTGTGTTATATTACTAGTATAAAATTATAGTATGCATATTCCCAAAATAAATCCTAATCTCATAATTTTAATGTGTTGTACAAATGTGTTTACATATAATTTAACATTCATACTTTCATACATTATAATTCATAGGCAATCTGCAAAAAAGAAAAACAAAATATACATCATAAAAATATATTAATATTCATTAACTATTACAAATTGATATTGACTTATCATCACTTTGCAGTCTTCAGTTTTCCATCAATTAGATACAACGTTGCATACGTGAAAAATACATCCATACATTTATTTAAATGTTCTTATTTAAATTATTAAATTACTCTACTATAAGATTCTAATATTATCAATAAATTAATACTCATGTTCCTACTCTTATAAACCAAAATAATTACATTTTAAAATTAATAAATGAGTTAAAATTATATTACTTAATCTTCAGCTGAGATGAAATTTTCTTTATAAAGTTCAAAATGCTTTTTATTTTCTCAAGAGTTTTTTTTAAAAATGTTCTCTTCAAGAGCAATTCTACAACCTCCTCCGTTGTTACGATGATGAACAAGACAAAAGGTGTCCAGTGGTAAGTGTTGTATGAACTTCCAGTACGAACATTTCAGATTTTAAAAAATGAATAATAAAAAAATAATAATATAGCGTCTTTTAAAATCTTGAAAAATTAAATAAAATAATCATTAATCCATCCTGGGATAGTTCATAGAATAATAGTTTATGTTTCTATAGTCCAGAGTGATGATTATTAAAACCATAATAAAATTATAACAGTTAAAAATAATTGATTGAAGTTACTATCCTAGAATATTCTATGTCAGCCTGGTGATGATGCATCATGTCCTTTTAGCTTAGCTCCAACTATCTGGATAAACTTTTTACACAATATAAAATATTTTCCATAATTCCATACTTCTATTTACTCATGTATTCCTTTTCTTTCTAGATTCCCTCTTTAATAAAATTTATTGCTGTTTATTATCTATTTTCAGCGGTTTCCTTATTATCTTAAAAATTCAGTTTTTTAAACAATTTTATAAAATGCGTATAACACTAAATTCAGGTTTTATATAACACACTTTCGTAAATATTTTAAATGTTTCCTTCAAAAAGGATATAACATTTATTTCTATAGCATTGTTTCCATAAATTATTATATAATATACTTGTCATGTTACTTATTAACCTTGGACAAGGCTATCTTGTTGCTATATAAAATAATGCGTATTTTACTTTTAGTCAGCAAATAGCTTTCCTATTAAGCTTCTTGTACAATGTCCATAAAAATAATTTATTCATTGGAATAGCCCTCTTGTTTAACATTATTAATATTATATTCATAATTATTATATTTGTCTTTAAAATTTCCATTACATACGTTTTACTTATCGGCATTCTCATATTTTTATTGCGAAGTACATTAAGTTTCAGATGAATACTCCTGGCAAAGAACTTTAAAAATTATAAATGCATATTAAAATGAAGTTATTAAACTATTTTTATATTATATTCTCTTTGCAAATACTTTAAATAAATGTCCTATTAGCTTTGCAAATAAATTGTATGAGAGCACTAAAAATTGACTAAAATAATAAAATTTAAAATTACTATCTCCTCGATAGCTAATACACTTGATCACTAATACCTTTGATCACCTTAATCACCCTGATACCCCCATGCAACCAGTATTTATATCCTAGAAAATACCTCATCCTATTGGTGATTCTTACTTTTCATTTGATACCGAATTTGCATATTGTTACATTCTTACACAATTAAATTTCAAAATAAAAAATATGACGTATTATAACTTTAAAAATATTATTTAAAATAATACTCCTAACTCAATTATTACTTTACAAAATTAACTAAACATTTAAAATGACATAAAATAATATTTAATAAATTTATTCCATCTTTAATATTTAATTTATCTAGTTTATTTTAAAACAAAGTATTTAACTTTTATTAACTGTATTCGTCTTTATTACATTGTTTAAACATTTTATAACAACTAACTTAATATTTGCTTTTATGATAGGTAATAATTACATCCAATTCTATAATGCAATTTTAAAATACTTTGAACTTGACTAATCTAAATACTAGCAAGCATGTGTGTATAACCATATATTATTCAAGTCATATGACTAATAGCCAAGACAGACTATCCGATTTTCTGTCTGGGGAATAATAATAAATTGCTACACTTGTTGTATTAACTTAAATAATACAATAATACAAAATTTGGAAGAATAATTTGGAAAATATAGAATTAAATACAACTTTCACTACAATAAAGGTTACTTTTAAAATATATGATATTAATTATAATTATCAAATATAATTTATAATTTTAAATATAACAATTATTTAACTATAAGTTTAAGACTATTAAAATCGAACTTTTAAACATACTTCTAATGTTTATAGCTGCGCTATTTATTATGGCCAGCTTTTACAGCCATATAAAATGATATTTTTAGCTTTGTTTAACTGTTCTTTGGTGATTTATCATAATTTTATGCACTACGTAATTTCATTTAGCTTTAAATTGTACTTTAAGATATAATTAACAAAATATAACTAACACATCAAGAGAACATATTCTAAAATTTTTAATAATTTACTGTAATAAGCTGATTCTAACCTATAGAAAAGGGCACAATATATATAAAAGGATATGAGTAAAATATAGAGAATACAAGGGTAGAAAATGATTTTTACAGAGGATGCCTGAAGATAGTTATAAAGAAAAGATTACTAAAAGAAGAGCAAATAGTATTAATATATAACTTGGCTTTATAAATTTGCAAAGAGATAGGTTTTTGTAGAAGAAAAATTAGATTTTTTTGCAGTTGGAAAGACAGATTTTAGGGATAAAGAAGAACCACATCATCAGAAATGTGAATGGAGAGAAGTAAATACATACGATGAGAATATAAAAAAAGGTCTAAGAAAGATATCTTAGAAAAACTATTTAAGAACATATGTGAATTAGATTGAAATTGGGTGAAAAAAAATGGGTACATAGTGCATTACACTTAGCTATAGGAAATAGGGAATATATGAAAGAGACTGAGAGTATTTGGGAAATTTTATATAGGAATATAAAAGAGTTTAGAAAGAATAATTGTAAAATATTGATTGTAGGTCATACAAATGAACATATTAAAGAATTGATAGTGTAACTGAAAATATGATTAGATCATAATTAAAGATGAAATGTGAGAAAAATAGATTGAAAATTTGGAATTTGAGTAAAGTATATGGAGTTTATTTGAGCAGAACAGAATCTCAGATATACTGTTGATTATGTGTTAATAAATTAAAGAGGAATTAGAAAAATAAGAAAAAATAAAGTGTTTGTTGAAAAAGAAAAAGGATATTGTAGTGATCATAGTTTTATGTTGGTAAAAGTAAAGATAACCGAAAAGCCAAATAATGACATGTATAGAAAGATTGACAGTGATGGATAGGAAATAAGCAATAAAAATAAATTGCATGGGTTTAATAAGTATTTGGAAACAATTGTGGAAAATGAGTATTTTAAAAGTTATGAGGGTGTGGATAGATGTGATGGAGAAGATATCTAAATTCAACAGAAGTAATAAAAGTAAATAGAGGAGGAAAATCTCAAAAATTTAAAAGGAAGACAGAAACTATTAAGAAGCAAAATAGAAGAAGGCAAGATAAGTGTTAGATGGATAGCTACTTAAGAAAAAAATAAGTAGCTAGGATAGACTTAAGACAAAATTATGGTGATGTTATTCAGAAGTTAATGGAGGAAATTAATAATGTGGAAAAAGGTTATGAAAAGTGATGGGAATATATGAAGAAAAGAAATAAAGAAAAAAATATTATTAAATGCAGAGAATGAGGATTGGGAAAAATTGAAAAAATGTATAATGAATTTGTAATAAAAACTGCTGAAAGAGAATTGATATTTATTAGGATTCATTAGAAAGCTTAATTTATAAAAAGATGGATGATGAATGCAGACTTGATTGGATCAGTAGATAAATTAAAAAAGAAAAATCAAAAAGACTAAACAATGTGGCAGGTAAAATAGTTTAGGTATGAAAAGAGAAAGTTGGGAGAATATGAGAATTGATTTATTATATACATTCATTAACTAGTAATCAGAAAATAATAATAAATTTTTTACTACAGCTATATAATCAATAATAATTTTATATATAAAAATTCTTTTTCAGCATCTGCTTTGGTGCCTTTTCAAATATTACTAATCTATTTAATGTTGTACCATTTATTTATATATGGTACAAATATATTGGCATTTGGTAAAAGCTAAAAAAAAAGGGTAAACTTAGATTTTTTTTAATTAGTATAATCTTTTTTAAAAATGTACAGTTAAAGTTAAAATTGTCTTTCATATTTTTTTTATGTAATTAAAAATAAAAGTTAAAATTGGAGAGAACAAAAGACACAAATCACTAATCTAGATAAGCTAAAAGAAAAATATTTTAGCTAATTAAAGATGGCCGAAAGGCTTGATAAAAAAGAGAACTTTGTAATTGAAATTTTATAAAGAATTACAAGATCATTAACATATATTTTGACAAACAAAAGATATGCGCAGAAATCTGAAAACTGGTTCTCGAGTATAAAAAGGAAGAGGCCAGCTTGATCAGTGTCTTGTTTTGTCTGTTTCTCTATAGTCGGTCCTGGATAACAAAATATATCCAGGATCGCCCCTATGCTGAAATAATTCTGCATGTCGGAGAGAACCGGAGCTTTTGTGGACATCGTGCCTGAAGATGGACACCGGAAAAGCCTTCATGACTGACTAGGAGAATAGACCACAAGATCAACTTATAACTAATGGCCGAGCTCATTCTAACCCAAAAAACTATGCATAGTAATCTACAACCTTCTCGCTAAACTTACCGGTAAGCTATGATTTCTTATTCCCAATTGTGACCAAACTAAGCATTTACAAACCATTCTTAAAAATATACATATAATAGGATCCCGATAGAGACTTTAATTTTATTGATCAAGAGACTCTTATTTAACCAAGAACTTTTTAATAAATGTTTAACTGTTATTTTTTTTTATTAATGGATTCACGTCTGGATTAGCGTGTGTTCTCTCCAATTTATTTAATTAGTAATTTCTCTCTTTTAATTTATTAGAATAAAAATATTTATTTCTAATATCAACTTTTCATTTGTACGTTATTAATAATGATTATTAGTATTTATTATTAAATTTATTAATATTAGTTTAATGATGTTTAAAAATATAATTTACCTTTGCCAATATGTTATGAATAAGTTCCAGGAATAATAATATTTAAAAGATAATTCTAGTTCCCGGTAAAATATAATACCGATTACTTTTTAAAAGCATTTTTTCTTTTTAATTTATGAGTTGTGATATGTTTGATGATTTCAGTGGATTCTTACAGAATCTTGGCGCCTTTCAAATAAATTAAAAACTGATTTCATCGATAGTGAAAATCGTAACAATTACTAGGTAGAGTTGATCAGGAAATATAGTTATGTTTTTAGAAATAGAAATACAACCTTCTTCTTTTTGGCATAACTTGATCAACTCGTGCATTTTATATGTGTAACAGAGACCTAGCAAGATGGAAAACGTTACGTTAATGAATTATTTCTGACAGAAAACTATCCAGTGTCCAATAATGGAATTAAAACAAACATTAATAATATAAATAATTAAAACAAATCAAAACCCTCAAATATAAATTCAATAATTACAAAATAATTGACTATATCATAACAATATGTTAAATAAATATTACACGCATTTTTATACAATTATATATATATCATCTTATATAATTTTCCATTCATTTTTAATCAACCATAATTAACCAAATTTATAGAAGTCTTGTAAATATTTATACAGTTATTCAAATTATTTTTAATGTAGTATGTTTCATATATTTGTTTTATTTTTGGATCTTTGATGAAATTTAAATATTTAATACTTTTTGTAGCATCTATTCTATAGCCATATTTCAAGTAATGAATATATAATGCAGATTCATCATCTCTTCTTTTAATGGCATTGTTATGTTCTTTGACTCTTACCTCTAATTGTTTTCCAGTATGCCCAAAGTAAATCATTTTACAAATTTTGCATATAATTTTATACACAATTCTTTTTTTGTACTTTAAATCATCCCTTAACCTATAATTACCTATTAATAGATCAAGATTTTTACTATTTGACCAGCCAATATTTATATTCTCATCAATATAATTTTTAAGCCAATAAACATCACATGACCACCATCTCTTATGCTTGTGTATAACTGTTGTTAAAACAGGCAAAACTCACTACCATTGATTACTCTAGCTTGCTATGTGTGGCAATATATATAGTGAGTTTTGCCTGTTTTAATATAATTTTTGTTTTACCTTAAAGTATTATAAATCCTAAGATAATATGGAAGTTTAATCCATTTCTTACTTTATTCATTATTGTCATTATCAATACCATTATTATTCTCAAAAATTTTATCATCTACTATAGTTTTTTAGAATTAAAAAATATATTGCTAATAGCTTTAGGATTATATCCATAATCTTTATATAATTTAATAAATTAATTCTTTTGCAACTGACTCTTAACTAGCTATAAATCAATAACAATAACTTCCAAAGTTTAGAAATTATTTTTATATATTTTAATGGATAGAGTTAGGATTAAAATGCAAAAGTAAAATTTTGAGTGTGATTCAGAGTTTATTCATAGTATCTTAATGTAATTAGAAGGGATTTGAACTCAGACTTTCAAGTGCCCTACAGCTATATACTACTTAAGTGAAATGTCTTATCTGAAAATTAAATCATCATATATTACATTTTTAGATATAAGAAAGGCTTTTGTTAGGTTGGATAGAAATAAATTGTGGAGAATTCTTGAAAATATGAGAATAGATATAATGTTATTAAGAATGATTAAGAGTCATTACAAAATAATTTTAACAAGTGTCATTTAGGGGATATAGAATCAGTGAAAGTAAAATATGAAACTGGATTGAAACAGGAAAATTCATTATCACCTTTATTTTTTATTTTATTTCTAAGAGAATTGAGATGGAAAGATTGGAGATAAAAGTGGGGATTCCTATAGTTGGAACCAGAAGAAAACAATGTGCCAGCTCTTTTTTTTAATTTGCAAATAATATGGAATTTTTGACAATCAGTGTAGAAGATAAGGAGTTACTATTAGAGATTAGAGAAATGTGAAGAGGCCAGAAGAAGTATAGAAATTAGATTTTTCTTCATTTCAATTTATAGTCTTAGTATTTAATAGAAAGAATAAAAGTGAATAAAAAATAGAAGACATTTGCCTTGAAGAAGTAAAGGAATATATGTATTTAAGTACTTTGTTATCTAAAAATGAAATATACAGATAGTTGGGAAGTATACTTGAAAAAAAGTAAAGTGAGAGTGATTTAGGTTTGTAGAATTATTTGGAAAATAGTAATTAACAATTGGAAATAATGTATTCTGTATTATTCATAGAACTCAAAATTTTTTGATTGGAATACAAAAAGAAGTATCTGGATATGCATTAGAAGGTGAGGGGTGAATTATGAACAGCCAATGAAACTACTTAAGGTAAAATGAGATGGATTTCTTTTGTATTGAGGGAAAGCAAAAAAAAAATTAAAGTGATTTAAAATTACAGTATGTAAATTGAAATAGATTAGTAAAAATAGTGCTTAATTGGATTGTGTGAAGTGGACAATAAATGTGTTTGGCAAAAAAAGTTTAGAATATGCATTATTAATAGATAGATGATTTATTTCCATGCAATGGTTAAAGGAAAAAAAGTAGAGTTTTAAAAAATGAATATGTATAAGAAATTAAATTTCAAGTTATACAAAACTAAAGATTATATAAACTATAGAACAATGTATGATAACACTGAAGAAAGTTTATTGTTACTGGTGCAAGGATAGGAGTTTTAGATATTAAAAAAAGAATGCAAAAATGAAATAAGGATTTAAATTATAGTTGTAATTTATATGATGATAATAGAATATTGACCACTTATTTTTGGAGTGTAGCATATTAAAAAAAGATTACACTAAACAGTATGGAGAATGGAAGAAATTTAGAAGTAAAAGGAATAAAAGAGAGATTTTTTGTATAGATCTTTATATGAGAACAATGTAGCAGAATTAATAGAGCAACTTTTATTAAAATGGAATGGGAGGGAAAATGAACCAGGGCTGGAAAAATAGTTGGGTAATAAGGAATAAGAAGAAGATTAATTTATAGTGATATATAAAAGTTTTTGAGGTAGGAATGTTTAACTTGGCTAACAAGATTTCTGATCTGAGAAACTTCATTTAAAGAGAAACCATTTTACATTTTGTCGCATCACAAAAAATAGGTAGTTTACTCTTAGCGTGTTGAAACCGCTTGAGGGCATAATTTTTATGTAAACAAACAGAAATATTATGTAACACTTTTGACAGTCTCAATTACCCCCCCCCCCAAAAAAAAAATGCATAGCAAAATTTAAAATGGGATTGTTCATATAAACTGTATAACACTAAGTTCTCTGTCAGCAGTGGCCACTGCAGCAGAATAAACTTCCTATTTCTGAGCTGTAGCATAAAATAGGTGCCGCACACAAGCTAAATGGACTATTCCTATGCTTAAGCATCGAAATAGAATGTTATATAGGGGTGAGGCCACTTAAATAGTATATTTCTATATATTTGCATAGAAATTACACCCTCAAGTGGTTTCAACATGCTAAGAGTAAACAACCCATCTTTTCTTTTTATTACTGAAATAAATTTTCTACCAATTCCAAGATGTTAATTTATAATTTTGATACTTTTATTCTTTTCAATAGTTCACAATTATATTTTCTTATATCATTATTAACTCTTTTCTGTATCATTTTACAAAACTCTAGATATTTAACTCTTCTCACTGGATCATTTTTATATTTTTTCATGTTCCTTGTTTGCTTCATTCATTGTCTTATCTCAGAAGAAAATTTACTGGTAAATAGCTGCTTTTTTGTTCCAGCTATTCTTGTTGTAGTATTCAATAGTGTTTCATTCAAAACTGAAGCATCTTCAAAATCTGATAATATTTTTATATGATTGCAATTTCTAATTTAAATTCATTGGAATTTTTAGATCAGGAATATCAATTTCAAATACTGTTTTTCTTAACAATATTTGTCTCTCAAGATTTGCATTAACATGTATCTTACATCTCATTAGTCTATGATCATTTCCTGTGTTGAATTTATTAAGTACATTACCATCTTGAATTTATAATATATAGTTTTGCTCTTTCTGCAAACTTTATAAGTCTGTGTCCTCTCTCATTTCTATCACCATAACCAAACTTATTCATAGCATTTTCATCTTTCAATTTTGGTTCTAGCATTAAAGTCTCCCATGATAATTTTAAAATGTTGTTTGGTCTGATCAAAATCCTTTTGTACATCCGTATAAAAATTCTTCTTCATCAGAATGAAAACTTGTGACATAAATTTG